>BRDA01083803.1:0-12460 GCA_036984385.1 Crenuchus spilurus | reverse complement strand
AAACATGGTGGGAGGTTACATCCTTGACGGACTCCTTGTCTTACTCTGAACCATGCTGATGTGTGATCGGTGGTCCGACTGTACAAATTTCTCAGCAGCTGGATCAGGCGTGAGGGAAAACCCATCTCCAGCATGGTTATCCACAATTGGTCATGTTGTACCATGTCGAATGCCTTTGTGAAATCAATAAAACAGAAATGAAAGTGGAAGCGGAAGTTCTGCAATAAAAACTTTTTTTTTAAAAAGCGGCGTCACTCAACAGTGTTTACCTAAGCCAGTACTATGTCACCCATTCTTTTTTCTTCCTGGCCAATCACGAGCCTTAAAAGGAAGCATTTCGCTTCCGCTCTATTGATCGCTGAAGCCGACACGTCACTGTCACTTTTCCTCACCACCACTAGTTTGGCCCTGATCCTGTTGCCTGGGGGGTGGTTCTGCCACTGTCGCCCATCTGTCTAGCAGTGTCTGCTCTAGACCAAATGGCTTACGCCAAAGACCCTAATAATTAACCTCTCTGCTATTACCCTCTTCCGAGTTTTTATGGCAGAAATACAGTTCCTGGTTCCTTTCTCTTTCGTTCTCCAAGATGATCTGGAGATGCCTCTTCTTGGTCTAAATCCAGCTTGTTCTTGGGCAATCTCTCCTTCTAGCTTAGACTGCATTCGTTTTAATATCACTCTCAACAAGATCTTGCTAGCATGTGAGACCAGTGCAATGGTCCTGTAGTTCTTGCACTGGAGCAAGTCTCCTTTCTTGGGCAGTGGGATGAAAAGTGATTGCGTCCATTCTTCTGGCCAGATTCTAGTTTCTAAAACTTCCATACAGACCTCATGGAGCTTATTCAATGTCATCTCTCCACCAAACCTGAGCAGTTCAACTGCTATGTCATCTGGACCGGATGCCTTTTGTGTAGCAATTTCAAACATAGCATACTTGATTTCTTCCTTCAGTGGTGGTGGTTCCTTTTCTTGAACATCAATCTGAATGTTATCTTCTACACTACTGTATAGTTCCTCATGCCATCTTTGTCCTTGATGGCTACTCTGCAAGGCTGGAATGGTTTGGTGAACTTCTTTTTTGTATCACCTC
Source organism: Crenuchus spilurus (assembly GCA_036984385.1). Classification (NCBI taxonomy): domain Eukaryota; kingdom Metazoa; phylum Chordata; class Actinopteri; order Characiformes; family Crenuchidae; genus Crenuchus; species Crenuchus spilurus. The sequence goes on along the minus strand of BRDA01083803.1, from coordinate 11,371 downwards.
ATTCTGACCACTTACCCTGTACTCAAACTCATTTTCCCACCATATTGGATTTTATACACAACAGTTTGTCCAATCTTCATGAAATGTTCTGGTTGTTTGCAGACCAAGTCTCAATAAAGTTATTTGTTGACCATTTGATTTGCACAACCATTTTCCCATCACAGCCATTTTCCCATCACAGCCAATTAAATATTGGCAGAGGTGTCAAAGTGAAAATTGGTGATGTCTTAGCAATGTTTTGAGATATAAAAACCAAACTTGGTACATGGAATAGGGACCCCAATGTGATGAAGGTTAAGAAAGCTCATGTCATTTGGCCTCTAAGAGTCTTTAGGCTAATAACTATTAATGCGTTTTCCCAAAATCTTGACCAAAACTTGCACACATGATCTTCATATGAAGCCTCACACCAGTTATTTGTTGCTCTTTGTCCTTTATAGCCAGTCAAAATAAGCAACAAAGTTACCAAACAAACACTGGACTCATATTACATTGTATTGTCATTGTTACCACTTAGTTGTTACAACTTCTAAAGTAATTTGCTATATTTCTTACATCTATTGACTACAATATCTGTATTGTATGGCCAGTTATCACTGTTTCCTTTACTAACCTGTTGCCAGTGGGATGATGCTGAGAATTCCTATACTATAATAAACTGTCATGATTTAGAAACTGATCTAGCTAATGCAAAAGCTTCAGCCTCAAGACTTGCAATGATGTAAAAGAACATAACAAATTAAGGTAAGGTCTGGGTTCCATAATTTGTTTTATATAAAGCATCAACTGTATCGTTTTTTAATAAAAGATGTAATTGACTGAAATGAATTTTTGGCTAGATTCCACCACCTAGATGAGCATATGTCATAGTCACCAATGTATTCGAGTCTGCACTTGATCAGTGACCTATAGTGGAGGGATAATTAAAACTTCATTAGCCAAAGGCACTGCCACGCCAAGATGGTAATGTGAGATATTGAGAAAAGAATTTCACTGGATCACATCGGATCTCTCACTCCGTCATGTCTCCATAACTCGGGAACTGGTGAAGCGCATTCATCTTACAGTAGTTGCCCCCCTTCCATCATTTTCGAGCATTGTTTGTGAGTAATTTAAATCACTCACTCATGCCCCATCCACACTTCCTTCGGGTCTCGGAGGGGAGGGTGCTGCTATAACGGAAATGGTGGATTAATTAGGGAGACTTCCCTCCAGGGAGGCATTAGCCAGAGCAGCCTCGGTCAAATGGGATGCATTAGCCGCTGAACCCCCCCTGGCACACTGAAGCCTCTGCTCGGCCCAGGTAATTAATAAGGCCCTGGTGCAAGTGAAGAAGACTTATTTAGAGCTTATGGCCTCAAACGGTCTGCAGCTGTACCGAAGAGAATTGGAATAAAGCCTCATTCTCCCTCTCCAAGTCAAATGCAGGCCCAACTCTAAAGCTCGCTAGGTTCAAAGTTATTTTCTCTGCTGGTTAATGCAGCAATGAGGCGCTGATATTTGAATTAGTGTTTAAGTGGCTCCTTTGGGGTACTGAGCCTAAACTGTATCCAGAGGAAAAATGCTGTGGGATATACCATCACTTTGGTGTACAGGTTAGCTAGTTTTCCGCTTAGCAGAATGAAAGTGCTCATAACCACAGATGCTGATAATGAGATTTGACCTTCTTTAAGTGCTTTATGGCCCATAAAGACCATTCATTCTACATCTAGGAGATAATTCAACATGCTACTAGAAGAAAGGGCTGGCATTATCAAGGATGTTAATCCTGATCAATGCTAATTTAAGGAATTTGCTAGCTAATGTATACCTAACTCGGCAATTAGCGCACTTTTGTAAAAAGTGCTGCTATAGCCTAATAAGATACATTTGTTGGCTCTAGATGACAGGAATAATGCGTATTTTAACCCTTAGCTTAAGTTGGTTGCTAGCAATAGAGTGGAGTCTATGCTACCAGGGTTAACACACATTAACCTAAGTGTAGGTCTGTTATATAGACAGCCATATTGGACCAGAAAAAAAACGTTTGATGAGTTCTAATGTCATATTAACCCTTTGGGCTATAAGGGCGTTTTCTCCATTCTTGCATATTTTCTGAAATTCACTACTTGGAGTTAGCAGGGTAGTCATAAATTTCATATCAAAATGTTCAGAACAGTCTCAGCGCTTTCCATAATGAGAGACCATTTGACCTAGCTCACTAGGTAAAGAGATAATGTGACCCTAACCTGAAAACTTTCTTCATATCTCTCGTGAAAACATACCTTTGCTTATGTGGCTGAATTGTTTTGGTGCTGAAATAGGTTTACCAGAGTCTTAGCTTCACAAAAGTTCTGGGATTTATTAATAAAATAGAAGATAAATGTGTAATAAATGTCTACTGCTAAAACATATCATGCTTCTTCCACACATTAGGATGGACTGAATGAACAATGAATGATTTTTGATATGGGTCAATCCTTAATGACTTCCATTGGTCAGTTTCTGATGGACACAAATTCACCAATCACACATGACGAGAAGCAGATGGTCAGTCTTTAGTCATTTCTTGAGTGTCCACTGCTAAGTTTCAAAAACAGGAATGAGACGATGAGGCGTTTCTCAGATGCTCTTCATTGGCTCATAACTCTGGATGTGTAACTCCACATGAAATGGAATGGAAAGACCATATCGACAGATTCAGGAAATCTATGAATCACAGTATAATCACAAAGATATGAGTAGAAATATTGAGAATGCTTTTCAAATTCCCATTATGTGCTCTGTAGAGCTGAGCTAGGACAATCCCTTACAAAAAGATACTGTGGTACTACAATGGTTGTATGAAGGTTTTGCCACAGTAAAACCATTATGGTAGCGCCATTATTTTTTGGAAGTATCATGGTACTACAATGGTAGTAGTTTTACCATATACAGTGAGGAAAATAAGTATTTGAACACCCTGCACATTTGCAAGTTCTCCCATTTAGAAATCATGGAGGGGTCTGAAATTTTCATCTTAGGTGCATGTCCACTGTGAGAGACATAATCTAAAAGAAAAAATCAGTAAATCACAATGTATGATTTTTTAATAAGTGGGAGAACTTGCAAATTTGCAGGGTGTTCAAATACTTATTTTCCTCACTGTATACTATACACAGTATTACTGTAGAGGTTATATCTGGTCCCCGTCTTTCATTGTTTATGTGTCCCACATGGCTTTGTGTTTACTTTTCTGTCTCCGCCCTTATCCTGCCCCTGTCACGCCTCCCTTGTTATCAAGTCCACCTGTCCATTGTTTCAGAGCCCTACTCCTATATGATTTCCCATGATTAGCACTGGTATATTTATCCCTCTTGTTCCCAGTGTCTTCGTCCGGCATTAGTCTAAAGCTTGTAGGCTCTACTCACTACTAGTCTAGTCTTGTCTGAACCATTAGTCTAATCTACGCTTCTGTTTAGTCTGATCCTCATTTTGTTTGGCTATCCCATAGTCCTGCCTTCTTACTGTCCATGTTTCGAGCCTTGCCTGTGCTCCATTTGTTTAAAAAAAAACACCATTGGACACCCATACTGATAATTACTATAACTGAACTTTACATTACTGTAGTATTACCATTGTAGGACCATATCTCTTCTGTAATGGTAATGTTCAAAAAAACATATTTCCATCATGATGGTATTACCATGGAACATTTTTGTAAGGGCTGGTATGTCACATACGTAGAACTGGAGAACATATGCCCCTTTGTCCTTTGAATTCTCTGAAGGCTCAAAATAGCTTTTTACCTGAAAACTTTCTTAATTAGTTTGAGGCTGCCCTGTCACGCTGAAGATGGAAAGAATCTGATGTACTGTATGCAACTTGACGTTCCTCATTCCAGTGTGGTTATTAGAACAGCAAGCATGAAGTGGTCAGAACACTAGTACTATGTGACACCTAGATATTTATGGTATTTGAAGCTTCCTGAAACCACATTTCCCTAAAGAAACTTTCAATAATGATCCATTCTGTAAATTGTGAAGAACATCCATGTAACATAAAGGTGCAATCCCTTCTTTAAGGTTCCTGAATGGTTCTTGAGTTGGCCAGAGAGCTCACAGAGAACAGTTGTTTAAAGGACCATCCACTGAAAAGTTCTTTACGGAGCTAAAAGTGGCTCTTCTATGACATCGCTCCAAGAACTACCTGAATAATCTAAGAAATGAGGTGCTGATGTTTTTTTTTATCTGATATGATCATTTTCACGGAGGATTTTAGATCACACTGTAGTGCAGAGTCAGCACTCCTTAAGGCATCAACCAACCAAGACACATTTGGAATCCACATTTTGCTTCTTTAGCTTAGTACAGTGGCTGCAAGGCTGATGTTGCTAAATAGTCACTGAAGTAGCCCAGCCTTTTCTGTATAAATAGAGCACTAAACCTTCATCCAGATGTTATTTATGGGCTAGTGGATGTGGTTTAGGGCACAGTATGACTTACTGTGAGATACAAGAATGAATACATTACAGGCAGACACCAGCATTTACATTTGAGGCATTTAGCAGACACACTTATCCAGAGCGACTTACAGTTGGGGGTTAGATGCCTTGCTCATGGGCACTTCAGTCATGACCTCCCCGGGCATTGAACCGGCAACCTTCCGGTCACACGTCCAAATTGCTAACTACCAGGCCACGGCTGCCTTCTACCAAGAGACTGATCTTGAATAAGATTTGTATTCATGATGTTTGTGGTCACTAAAACTGATTCTAGTTCAGCACTTCCTGCTCTGAGTCGACTATCAAATATGGCAGATGTAGCATTCCGCTACACAAGTTTTTGTTCATTTTTAATGCTCACAGAAGGCCACACTGTGTCTGAAACCACATCCACTAGACTTTCATTAAGATCTGCATGCAAGTTGAGAAAAGCTTTAGTGATTTTACAGAAAGAAACTATTAGACAATATAAAGAAACTACTAGAACGCTATTTAGGTGACTATTGAGTTCTAGTGTTTGCAGCTCCAGTCTCCAGTAGAGAATTAAAAGATGTTGGCATACTATGTCTGATATGAAGTGTTACTGTGATTTTTAAGTGAACCATTCTTTTAAATATGGCTAACCGCAAGGTTCCATTTTTCACTTTTAACTCAACTTCTATTCTTTGATACAACACTTTTGTCAATTATTCTTGTTTGTAAATGCTTTAGGAAGAAATTTGGCTACTTATGCAACTCATTTTCCATCATTTTTCTTTTCAGGTCAAGCTTGATCCCACTCCAGGGTCAGGATTAGCTTGGTCTGGTCAGGTAAAGCTGGTCTTTCTTCTTCTCCAGTGTTGTCTTGTGACAGAATAAAGAGAGGTGGTTGCCTTTCAGGAGCTGTCAGTCTTCCAGCTCTCCACAGAGTTGGGCGTGGTGCAGGTACAGACGAGCTTTATAATGCTGACAAAACACAGAGAGAGAGAGAGAGAGAGAGAGAGAGAGAGAGAGAACACAGTGAGAACACACACTGAGACTACAGATAAGGGTGTCAACCATTCCCTGTTGTTTTTGCAAAGATCAAGATTTTAATATAAATTTGCAAAAATTGTCCAGTAATTTCAATTAGTCTCTCTCTCTCTCTCTCTCGCTCTTTCTCTCTCTCTCTCTCTCTCTCTCTCTCTCTCTCTCTCTCTCTCTCTCTCTCTCTCTCGTGCCCTCATGTGCTTGGAGCAACCCACCGAACATATGCTCAGGGAAGCCTTCTCGCGTACCCATTTGCTTTCATTTGTGTTTGTGTGGTCAAATTTAATCAAGGAAGCATCTGGGCCCCTTTAATGGGAGTAATTGTCCTTTCTGCACGCCTGTGAGTGTGTGTTTGTGTGTGTGTGTGTGTGTGTATCTGTGAGCCTTGTGCGTTTGTACAGCTTGAGGTCACGCTCTGTGTGCATGCATGGACAGTACCAGAGCATGCCTAGGCATCTATCTAAGAGGCTATTGTAATAGCCAAACATCAAACACATTCCACTGCGGTTTGCTAATTATGCTGTGGCTTAACTTGGCACCGGGGAGAGAAATCCTCGCCGAAGTCGATAAATCTGTCCACAAAGACTAGTCCTAAAGCGTAATAACAACCCTTGGCACCCAGACCTCCCAGAGGGCCGAGCAGGTCCAGAAGACGTTCCTCCTCCCCAGCTCCAGGCGGGCCCTCCAGGTGCATGCTTGGGTGTCTTCTGGGACAACACCCTCCAGCGAACATCCAGACTGAACCAGAACCGGCACTGGGGAAAATCCTCCGCGGCCCAAGCCCTGCCGCGAAGCCCTCCGGTTCTCCTACTGTCCGCAGGAATGCAAAAAACACTTCAACAGCAGGCGCCTCACATGCTAATACCGCAGACGGGTTTGTTTGCCTGAGATTCCTTTCTATTCCCACAACAACGGCAAACGGTTGATTTTTTTCTACTTTTTCTCACACCTTTTGGAAACAAGTGTTTGGGAACTATAGCAGCACCTTAAACCATATTTAGTAAGTGGCTAGCCAAGGTCATGTGACCTCTATGATGAAAATATATAAGAATGTAACAAAAATTTATTACATTCAACCTTTTCTTGCAAGAATTATGAAAAAAGATGTTCATGTGTCTAGTTGGACAGAATCCAGGTGTGCCTTTAATGTACTAGTGCATCTCCAGAAATTTAATTAGAGTTAATTTGTGTTCATAATTTATTCCCAAAAGGTCATATTTTATATTTATTACATGTGAAGTGACATATTCAAGCCATTTTTGTCTTAATGTTGATACTGTTTAAATAGTCATTCACTTACACTTAAAATGAAAAATTATAATTTGAGATTCTTGATTTTTATCTTGAGTTATAAGTCAAACTGATCAACATTAAAACAAAAAGAAAAGGCTTGAAATGTTACTTTATGTGTAATGAATATAAAATATAAGACAGTTTTAAAATTTTTGGAGTAAATTATGAACACAAATGAACAATGTTTGCTGTTTTCGAGATGGACTAGTATGTTAAACATCAATTTCTGTTACATAATGAAACAAATATATTTATCCTGAAGAATGAATATTGAATAAGGGATAACCAGGATGTCACACAATGACCTGTTATTACAAAATGAATTGACAAACTGGGAACAAAGACCTACACCATGTTCATTCATTTTACCAACACCTCTAAATCCGCTTATACCCTGGTTACCACACATTTAGGCTTTCTGTATATTCATGTATACAAAGAAAACATTAGGAGCAACCTTAACATCTCAAAATCATCCATTTTTGTATGTTTCCTATTTGCTACAGGATATTTACTGGGATTGTTATGGTTTCCACAAGACTTGATAATGACCCCTCATCCTATCTTCCATCTCTCCTACTCTCGCACTTTCATCCCTTCCCGTCCTTGCTGTCACCAGTCTAGGTGGGTCGCTCCAACACAGTCTATAACTGCAGTACAAATGAAACTGCAGCCTACCGAGGATGATGAATATTAATGACAGGCTCTTGCAAGGTGTCGGGGTCTAATTAGGGGGCTCTTGTTACGCTAACGTTCGAGTCGTCCTGCTGGGATGTGAAAGGGGACAGGGCCCTGATGCCACCCCCAGTGCGCAGCGTTTAGCAAGGGCCGCTAATCAGAGCCCCCTGCGCTCTGTGTGTTTGAGATCATTAACACTGGCCCTTGGCCTGGAGGTCCTCAGCTCTGAGCTAGCAGCCCCCCGGCTGGGAGGCTAATTAGAGATTCTTTTTCATGACAACTCCAGAACATCAACTTCCAACGTTCTCCTATTTCTCACGTGGACCAGGGCTTCGTCTAAGCCACAACGGTTTAGCTCTTCTTAAGTAGGACGATCCTGGTGAGACCTGAAGATTATTACTTAGCATTGATAACTCATATTTGCTGTTCCATAAGCATTTCTAGACTGCTGTGTTCTCTAAAGACTGTTCCAGTCAGATTTCTTTTTCTTCCAGTTGACATGACAGAGCAGCCTGTATAGACCTTTCTGTTTTAGATGTAATGCAAACTAGACGCCTTTCTCCACTGCAGCTTTTGGAACACAGCTAATGTGTTGATACACTGGGGGATGTATAGTATTAGTTCTGCTAAACATAGCTCAGCTTTGCTCTGCTTAGCCCTGTTAAATATCACATCTAGACGCCCCTAATCTTAGCACTTTTGGATTACTGTGAATGCTTCCATATGAAGCACCGAAGCTGTCAACCTAGCTAAAGGACTTGTGGTTGATGATGTGAATTTGCACATCAAGGATACTTACACCTTTTGACACTTGGGACAGACATTAGAGAGTCACCACCACCAATGGTCAGCATCCACCTGGATGATGTGACGGCAGTACACGTTGATGATGAGAAAGATTAGGAGTGGGATATTTAGGCAGGGATTGGGATCCACAAAGAAGACAGGAATAGTGCCACCTGTTGTCCAGCACCACTTCCAGAAGCCACACAAGGTCTCGCCTCCAAGTACTAACCAGACTCAGACCTGGTGATATGGCTGCTGACCACAGTTCACCAAAGTTGAACATAGTTGAGTAATGTTTTGCACTTTAGATTTCTACTAAAAGGCTCGGTCACAGCCGTTTCCACTGAAACGAAGGTAATTTGACTTATGGATAAAAGCTACCATGACTGGCCCATTACTGTGACACTGTCTTGCCTCCCACTGTTTAGAGCATGTTCAAAACACTTTGAGGATTTCTTTTCGTTTCGCTCGCCCTCCAAGCCCCTCCCAAACAGTCCCGCTGCTGCTGCATTGCTCCAGCTAAACTTTGTGATTACAGGGACGAGACGCCCTCCCTCCACGTTGCCTTAGAGGGGCTCCAGGCTGCTGGTGCTTCTCTCCGCTCCTCAGCTCCTGCTTCTCCAACTCCTGTGGGAGTGCACTTCATGTCCTCAGCCTCAGATGCTATTCCCCACGGTGTCTCCCTCTCAGCACCTGCCTTGCCTCTACCTCCCCCTGCTTTCTCTCTCTCTCTTTTTCTTTCTTTCTTTCTCTCTCTCTCAAACCCCCCTCTTTCTCTCCTTGTTGTGCATATGCAAAGGAAGGCGACGCAAGCCTCAAACGAGCAGCGCCCCTGACAGCCTCATCAATGGCGCTGACAGAATAAGGACGAGGGGATGATGATCTGAGCCAGGCTGGATGTTGAGGTGCAGCCTCCCCGCGGATTCATCAAGCCACCTGACGTGCCTCAGTTCACGCTGCGATCGTGAGCGCCGTCCCGCGAGAGCACAAGCCCCTTTATCTGCGCCTATGTCTCCACTCCACCTAAGTGAATTTACATTTCAAAATAGGAAGCTTTCAATCACGCACGATCAATAAAGGTCTCCACCGCCTTTATCGCTAAGTTTACCGTAAAGCAGTGGACACACTTGACAAGTACGGTACGAGGTGGTGAAGAGGGAGCTGCTGTTTTTCTTGGCTTTTCGCAGCCGAAATCCTTTGTGCAACTAACATGTAAAGTGACCAAAGAGATCCTCCTCTCTTTAAGTCATCAGGAGAAAATGATAGGAAGCAGGAGCAGACATCCAATATGTTAGTAACTACTAATATAATAACAAGAGTTTATTGTTCCTTTGTGAAACTGAAGTTGTTTGAGCTCTGGGCAGTGTCTGAAGAATCAGGTCTGGACTCTGCCTTTCACATATGCAGTTTTGACCTACAGGAATATCAACAAGCGTGAAAATCAATGTACAGGTATTACAGGTAATATAATATACAGGTAAGCAGAAAAGAGTGCTAAGAAGATCTCAATAAAGAAAGAACATTGGGGATCTGTGTCCAGTTGCAGTGTGAGAAGGGCTTATGGAACATTGGGAAGATGTTTCACAATGCTTTGTTGATGTTCATTGGAGACATTTTCATGTGTTCTGGTGAATGATGTTTGTGGTACCTGCACTACCACAGCAAACTACACAATAGTGAAAACCACTTGAGCACACCCAATCACTCATGGACAATGGCATACTCTATTGACAAATGTGTTTACCAGACATTGCAAAGACAAGGAAATCCATGTAGCCCCTTTCCGCAGGTCCCCTAGTGGACAGGATGCAAACGTCAAGTAAATCTACTTGTGTTGCATTTTAAATTCTTGTAAACTAATAAATATTTTTAACCCGTGGCACTCTTATAATTGTGTGTGAGGAGGCGGAGGAGTACTCTCAGATACAGCTGTACAGACCTCCTCACAACGGCGATCAAGCTGAGACAAAATTAACTGCTTAACTTCAGTCCTGATCATGTTAAAAAATCAGCTACAATTGCAATTATTAAAGAATTCTATTAATTGTCCCAAATGTCAGAAGGAAAATAAAAATAAACACAAGCTTAGATCCTAGCCATTTCAGCCCATTTGCTTCTAAGTGAGACAGTTTTCCAGACAGTTTCCATGCTTTTACTAAACACAGGGAATCACCGAAATGTGGTAGCCAACCATACAGATGTAGCTAGAGATTAGGCCTGAGTATTTCCTTAAGGTATTCTGTCTTCTACTCAAGCCTATATTGTAGGTCATGTTCTCTTAACTATGTATAGCTGAGTGCCATATGAAGCAATGCGCTTAGGCAGGCAGCCTGTGGGGTGGTGAACGCTCCTAGAGCGAAAGAGTGGCTTATCTGATCATCCCTGCAGGCCCAAGTTTAGATTATCAAACAGCTCATTCATCACACCTAATCTACCAATCAGCGGATTCTTATCTGCTTCACTCGCCTCTTTGACGGAGCTCAGAGCCAGGACGGACCGTGTGTTCAATCACTCGCACAGCTCAGGCATTTTCTCAATGAAAGCCCTCATGAAACGAGTGCAAACTGGGTAATAATTATAACCTATGCAAACAGGAATCTTGTTAAAAAGCAGTTTTTTGGGATTCTCCGTCTGAATATACAACCCACAATAAAACGTTTTATATAATCAGAAGATGTGCTTTATGATAAATATATAATAACATATAATTACAATTTAATAACACTAAAATATATATATTTTTTATTTTATTTTAAATAATTCATATTTTAGGCTGCACAGCACTGAAAGGACATGATGTATCTTACAACTCTGATTTGTGCTACAAGAGGTTGTCCTTCAGTAGGATAGAAACTGAGAGCTCACTTCTATTTGGAACTTATTTAAACATCACTGAATGACTGAAACTAAAAAATAGCTGATTTAATGTTTATTCCAGTGTTTTTTTCCCCAACATTTTCTCTTTTTTAACATTTATTCCAAAGACATGGTTTACATGAAACACAATCTTTAACTGGCAGTTCAAAATAGATACAGTCATGATCGAAATTTTCTTCCAGAAAATGAAGTATTTCTCCCAGAAAATTATTGCAATTACACATGTTTTGTTATACACATGTTTATTTCCTTTGTGTGTATTGGAAC
>BRDA01083802.1:5320-15662 GCA_036984385.1 Crenuchus spilurus | reverse complement strand
TGCTCACTAGAGTGTGTGTGTGTGTGTGTGTGTGTGTGTGTGTGTGTGTGTGTGTGTGTGTGTATTCACTGCACAGCTGGGTGAAATAAAGAGAGGAATGTCTCTAAGTGGATTAATAAGTGATTCTTCTTTTTTGTTCACTGAGGCGGGACTCCTCAACAGCGTGACACAGTCAGGGACACTGAAGAGAACCTCAGAGAACCTCCCTGTTTTTAAGGTCAGATGTTGGCAGGTGTGTGTTTAGATACAGGTCTGACAATCATTCTGTCCAACATTAACCATCCATTCCACAGAGTTATTAGAAAGTTACAGATCTACAGTATAATACAGTGACATGATCTGCCAAATGTCAAATACACAAATACAGCTAGCTAACCTACATGTATCTGTTTTATAGACAACAGTTTATTGTATAGTATAGAAACCACATAAACAAGTCTATCAGAGGTGATACTGACACTGTGACGGGGAATAGGCATCCATTACCTCTTAGCTACATTAGCCTTATTAGTGTAAAACTCGACAAAAGTAAATGTTTAAACTCATTAAACCTTTGGACTTTCCACACCTTGCTTACTGTAATCCACTGTGATACAACACCTCTTACAGGAAGACATGACCCACATGTGTGTGTGTGTGTGTACACAAGGTTTATGCCACAAAGTGAGGACCAAAACCTGTTTACACTCATGTAGTGGGTCCTGTTTTCATTGTGGTAACCACAAGCTGGTAATACAATGTAAAGCATCACATTTTAAGGTGAAGATGTGTTTTAGGGTCAGAGTAAGATAGGGTTTGGTGTGTAATGTTCCCACAATTCATAGAAACGTGTGTATGTGTCTGTAATGATGATAAAATGTGTGACACTGTAGGTGCAGGTCATTTACACGGACACTGTAATAACAGGGGCTGTCCTGAAGATGACGGCTGGACAAAAACATGAACAGATTTTTAGTGTGAAGACTAATGGCTAAATTCAAAACAGCCGAAACAAGCAGCACTAATGTCATTATATCTACACAAAACTGGTCACAGTGACAACTCGAGGAACTCATTAAACCACCAACTGAGCAGGAAACACCAACAATACAGTCACCACAGATACACAGCAGGAATGTAGAGGCACACAAAACCCAGCAAGATCCGGAAATCCACAGAGAGTGTCCACAGTGTCCACTACAGGCTGTGAGAGAGAAAGTGTGTGTGTGTGTGTATTGGTGTGTTTATTACTATATCAGTGTGCAAATGCTGTTAAAAGATCCATGGTGGTCTGTTTTATTTTTACTTTTTACAATTAAATTACACATTAGACCTATTTTATATTTAAAAACAGCATTAAGAGTCCCCAAAACATGAGTTAAACACACACACACACTTAATCCAGTACTACAGTGTCCAGTCCAAATAACAGAACAAAAGAGCTGAATCGGTTTGATCACACAGAGATCTACTCTTCACACACTGAACACCAACCACTGTCTATCACAATGACAGTCACACAGAAGGACAAACCTGGACCGGGTCAGAACATGTCCAGCTCAGATATGGAGGCTCTACCTCTGCTGTTCACACAGAACATCAACACTAATTCCATCATCTCCCACAATGTAAACCATCAGGTCCAACTGACCCTGCAGCTCTAAACAGAACCAGACGTGGCAGTACTTTCATTCAGAGTGGATCTGCCGCTCTTTTCAGACTCTACAAAGAGGAACAACATCATTACAAAGCCCTGCATTCTATGATCTCTATTAGTTCTATAGTTTCTATTATTAGTCCTATACTGCAGCAATAAGAAGAGCAACTATATTCCTGTACTTCTTCTACAAGATCAATTAAAACGACTCTGAACTCAGAAACTACCACCCTGATCTAAGTCTGAACTCAAGTCTTAGTTGAGCTGCTGAGAGGAGATAAAGATGAGAACATAAATGAGCTCAAACCTTTTCTGAGAGTCATTTTGTCTCCATGTCCTGAGCGCTCCCTCCTCTCTCCAGCGCCCAACTCAATGAGTCTGCTCTAAAGCCTGGAGGAGCTTCCCCACCCCCACAACTCCACCTCCAGACCCTCACAACAGTCAGGGGCAACCCCTGGCCACGCCCACCTAGCAGGAGCCCCGCCCCTCTGGCAGGAGCCCATATTTCAGCTCTGAATCTAGGTTACAATAACACAGACTTGGAAGGCCTGTCACTATTCTCTCTCTGACACTCTTTCTATATTAATATTATTATTATTATTAATGATGATGATGATGAAGATTATTTGGTTTGGTTTGCATAGTTTCACAGTGATTTAAAATAAAGTTTGAGTAAGAGAATTAAAATAGTTTAACGCTCTTTCCTCAATAATTATGTTGAATTTAAATGCATAATTGCAATTAAACACTTTTATTTATTGTGTTTGTTAGAATTATAATTAACATTAGCTTTAGAGCTCAAGTTCTGATCTAAAGAAGTACAACTGAGACTCCGAACATGCCATCTAGTTACATCAGTAGCATAAATAAAATATAATTAAAGTTAAAAATCTGTACTCCACATCTGGATTTCAACACTAAAAATGACCAATAAAGTAATATATAATGTGATTTGGCCCCTGTTCACACATTAAAGGTTATTATATATATATATAAAATATGACTACCATTCAAAAGTTTTAGAACACTTCTGGTATACAATTAGCTGGTCAGGGGTTCATCCTACAGCAAGACAATGACCCAAAACATAAGTCCAAGCTCTGCCAGAACTATCTTAGGAAAAAACAACAAGATGGTCAGCTTGAAAACATGGAGTGGAGCACAGTCTCCAGACTTCAACCCCATCCAGCTGATTTGGGTTGAACTGGACAGCAAAGCAAACCTACAAGTGCCAACATTTACGTGAACTTCTGCAACAGATTAGTGAAGAACTGTCTGAAGAATATTTGATGTCTTTTGTAGAAGAATGTCATGAGTGTGTTCAGCTGTTATATCTGACAAAGGTGACACTTTGTGTCCAAAGTTTATCTTTGTTCTTACTTGTTCCAAAGATACATTTTGGTTGATAAATTTACATTACATTACATTACATTACATTACATTGCATTTAGCGGACGCTTTGGATAAAAGCGTCCGCTAAATGCAATGTAATGTAATGTAAATTGTTTCCATGATGACTTATTTAACTCATATGCTTTCATTTCAGAGTGCAATGAGACATTAAACTCAGTAATTGTCAATAAAAATGTAGTGTGTGTGTGTATATATATATATAGTTATGTGTACTTCTTTTCATTGCTGTCTATGGAGCGGAAACCAAAAACACTCCATGAGTGTAAGTTCACAAAACTGTAAATAAAGCTCCATAAATCATCAGCATCAATGATGACTTTCAGTCACACAACTGAACTGTATGCTCACCTTTTTTATAATGTTTTCATTTGTTTGTTTTTACAAATATCTACTTTGTATATTTCTGATTATATAAGTTTCAAAAGGATTGCTGATTGCCTCACATCCATGTTTCCATCCGTCCATCCATCTATCTTCATAAATGCTTAATCCTTTCAGAGTCATGGCAAGTCCCCCTACATCTGGCCCACCTGTAGCTAGCTAGGAAGCTAATTTCAACATTAGCATATACAAAGACTTCAGAAAAACTGCAGTTTTTCTCTACAGTAAAGTAAAGACCACGTTGTGTGAAGTAATGTTAACATACCTTTTGGGGCCACTGTTTATCGTTGGATGGTTCCTCTTTGGTTTCCTCATGTTTTCATCTGGTGAACATTTAGCTGTCCATCACAACGTCCCTCAGTGGACATGTCTTCTATGTGTAGTTTTATGTTTGTATGAAGATTGACTTCAGAGGCCCTGATCTGCACTCTCGACCCTCTAATCCAACCGGTTCAATCTACAGAGAACTCTCGCTGACCTTGGGTCAGTACGAGACGCTTTAAGATGGAGCGCTGATAGTGTCTGACAGGCCTGAGGATGGAGACGCGGTCCAGGCACCACTTCAAAGAGGACAGGCCACTGACCTGAGCGTATCAACAGCAGCACATCACAACCATATACATTACTACACTCTCTCACTGAGCCTTCATCCTTACCAGCCGAAAATCAGCAGAGTTAAAGAAAAAGAGTGGGAGGAGACTCCAGCACAACTAAACTAAAACCTGTACATTGTCCATGCAGTACCCACCAGACAATAAAAGCAAAAAAAAAAATAGATTAACCTACTTTAAATGGAAGCACATTTCAAACTCAACCTACAGAAACCAATGCACTTGCATACACTCGTCTATTCGGCCTATAGGTGCCATCAGTCCCCTGCCACTGCAGTGAGACAGCCCTGTTACACAATATGGGACGTTGGGTATTTCAACCTGAGAACTGTGCAGAGATCTGTGCATAATGTATGAGTGCACAGTACAGGAGGAAGTGTTCAAGGTTTGAATGTACTGGGTAACAAACTCCATTCAGAAGAAGAATCTGCCAAAAACAAGAGGGTCTCCATGCAGACCACATCACCACCTGATCAGGAGAAAAGAGCTACATGCTGGACATTTTCAGCACATGTTGTGACATCAGTCTTTTTAACACAGACCGAGGTATAATTAGTCCAAAATTCATCACCCTATCTTCATTAGTATTAGTTATTCACCATCATTTGGGTAAAGAAGCAAACGGGAGAGCCTGTATTAAAGGGGCATTGGAGCATGTGTCAATGCGTAAATTATTAAAGAAGATTTTAGGGTTGGAAGGTCTATAGGGTACAGTTTTTTCACATTACCACAAACGATTGTGAGACAATTAGCAAACTACTTTCAGCCAGAACGGTTTTACATCTCCACCACCATCTCACCTCTCATCTGGTCCACCACAGGGGTCCACAGTCCTAACACACAGCACTCAGAGGAAACACATTTACAAACCCGCTGTAAGAGTTAACCCATTACAGGCCTTACTAATGGCCTGAGCAGGATTAACAAGCACCATGAGGGCTTTGGAAGCCATCTGTTAGTGAAAGTCTGAACCGAGCCCGGCGACACTGAGATACAGTACGACTTCAAAGCGAACGAGGAGCGAGTCTGGTTGTGTAATGGACAAGCTGTAAGGTCTAAATTTCACTTCCATGCTTCCCTGCAGGTCAGTTATTTGATAGATGATCCATATTTAAAATAGTGCTTATCAACAATCAGCCATAACATTATCACCACCTCCTTGTATCTCCACTCATTGTCCATTTGAGCTTTGCTGATCATATAGGTGCACTTTGTAGTTCTATAATTACAGACTGTAGTCCTCCTCAGTACAGCAGTGACACTGACTATGTTTACACGTCATGTTTTCACAGTCTTTGTCACAAATATCACATAATAGACAAATTCTGAAGTCGGTGGGTGATAGTGGATGGAGCAACCCCCAACAGGTCTCCAGGCACTGTGGATATGGGCTGCCCACCGCTCCAGGCAAAGTGTGCTCACCACCCCGTAGTGTGTGTGTGTTCGCGTGCACATACGAGTGTGTATGTGTGTGCTCACCAGTTGTGTGTGTGTGTGTGTGTGTGTATTTGGGTGCAATCACTAGTGTGTGCGTGTGCATGCACATACAAGTGTGTGTGTGCTTACTAGTTTGTGTGTGTGTGTATGTGTGTGTGCCCGTAATCACTAGTGTGTGTGTGTGTGTGTGCACATACAAGTGTGTATGTGTGTGCTCACCAGTGTTTGTGTATGTGTGTTTGGGGGCACATACAAGTGTGTGTGCTCACTAGTTTGTGTGTGTGTGTGTGTGTGTGTGTGTGTGTGTGTGTGTGTGTGTGTGTATGTGTGTGTGTGTGTCCACGTGTGCACAATCACCAGTGTGTTTGTGTGTGTGTTTGGGTGCAATCACTAATGTGTGTGTGCATGCAGATATGGGTATGTTTGTGTGTGTTTGTGTGCAGTCACTAGAGTGTGCATTCACTAGTGTGTGTGTATATGTGCACTCACTAGAGTGTGTATGTGTGTGTGTGTGCACTCACTAGAGTGTGTGTGTATGTTAGTGTACTCACTAGTTCATGTATGTGCACTCACTAGTGCGTGTGTGTGTGTGTGTGTGTGTGTTAGTGTACTCACTAGTTCATGTATGTGCACTCACTAGTGTGTGAGTGTATGTTAGTGTACTCACTAGTTCATGTATGTGCACTCACTAGTGTGTGTGTGTGTGTGTGTGTTTGTGTGCGCGCTTACAAGTGTGTGTGTGTGCGTGTGTGTGGATGTGTGTGTATTCACTTCTTCCTTTAAAAGCAGAACCTCGTCCTTTGATTGGTGTGTTTCATATTTTCATTTTTTTCAGCTGGTTTTCAGCCAAAAGAAAAAAGACACTAAAGATTTCTGTACATTCATATATAAACAAAGGGCTCCTATTACACACTGCTTAATGCATTTGTACATTACTTCCCATCAATCCTCAGCTTCACAACTATGTAACTGTACTGAAAATGTGAACTACAGTATAGTTAGTAAAGCTAACTTAGATATTTAGATATGGGAACACTGTTGGAACCACACTTTCATTACATGAAAGAAAACTTTATAATATCCTTTCAAATGACCAGTGTTCAGTAAGCCCCAGCTTAATGAGGCCAGATGGGGTCCAAACACACAAAAAGACCATCTGGATCTCAAGGTCCCTCGCAGCCCTTTGAATCAACACGCTGAAAAGACCAGAGCTGTTGAAAATGCACAAGAAAAGAAGCAATAAATCAGAAAATGGTATTGTAATGCTTTGGGGTCATCTTGTTTCAAAGGTATAATGAGAAGGATGTCCAAAGAAACCCCCTACAGAGTAAAGCAGACCCATACATCCATTACAAGCCACACAGATTCAGATGCTTTTGAGTTTGGACTGAAATTCAGATGTTTTAGAGCAGAAAGATTCAGAGTGGAGGTTCAGTCACTCCATTCTTTGTTATTCTGGTGAAGGAGGTGTAGTCAGTAATGGCTGAAGCAGAGAGAGATTCTGTCATTATATAAGAGGACTGAGGTGCTACTGAAAGCTTTACAGTACAGACCCTCCACCAGCTTCCCTTCCTGCCTAATGTGAGACAGCAGCAACACTCCTGCAGACGTCACGATTAGACAAACAGGCAGGAAAGCATAAAGCCAATCAGTGGCAGCTAATGTACCGAAATGTGTGAGAACTTTTACAACCAGGCCGGCTGAGCTGACTGATGCTCATTCATGTAACGTGTGTGTGTGTGTGTGTGTGGGTACATGGGAAAAGCTGGCTTTCATGTCAGGAAACACAGGAATGTAACTGGGAAAACACTGAGACCTTTCAGAATCAGTCAGGAATTCTTACTGAGCACTTGATCTCAATATTTGTCTGGTTAAACATTAATCCGCTCACTGTCTTATAAAGAACAATACATTCATGTCCATCCATCCATTAACTATTGTCATATTCAAAAACTTGGACATCTCTGAATAAATTAAGTGAAAATAACATCTACTGATTGGGGGCTCATATAAGTGTGTTATCGTTTAACTTTCATTTGTGAGCTCTGAAGTCAGGACAACAGCTGTTGGACTGATGGTCATTCTAGAATTTCACACAATGCCCAGATTGGTAGCACCCCCTGCCCAGGGCTAAGGTTGGCCATGTGGGTGGATGTGGATGCATCACATGGATATCATGACCTGAACATGGTGAAACATATCATACAGAGCAGAAAAGTGCATATTTACATCACTTAAACATAACAACAATAGACCAACGTCAGTGTGAATACTGACACTACGGACAATAGTCCTGTAGCCTTTGATGTAGTAAATTTGATCTAGAGTTTTCTTGTTCTACCATATGTTCTTTGTTCATGTTCATGTTAAGCCAGGTTCACACTACAAAACTTTTTGAGTTGTCGGTCTTTGTGACGTTCACACTACATGACCGGTTGGCGACACGGGGTTACAAACGACACGACTTTTCATCTCGAGAAATCCTGGCTGCTCTCCAAAAACAAGTTTTGTCAAGAGAACAGATCAGTACAGTTGGCGCACAGGCAATGAGCCTGCAGTACAGTTACAGCTATATTACGTACATACTGTCACCAGCTTTATTTCATCTGTCCATTGCATTGATCATAGATATAATCAATCACATTAACAATAACAATAACAGAGAGATTGCGTCAATGGACACATGGTTCTCTCTAAACGCAATCCCATTGGTTGTAGGTAGTTATTGCTGTTGACACAGTCACCGACTGGTTCCCAGATATTCAGCATATCAAATATTTCTGGGGCGTCTGTGACTGGTCAGCGATCAATCGGCAAAGGCTAAAAAAACTGGGCTAAAATCGTGTTGTGTGAACATTAGAGATCTCTGCTGCCCCTGGTATCTTACATATCACTAGACATTCAGTTTTTGTTTTTGTCTGCTTTAACTTAGTACAATGTAGTCTAGGTGGGGCATGACAACACCTTTCTTTGTCTGTATAAAAGAAGCTCATTGCTGCCCTTATTGTTGGATGTATTGTAATGGTTTCTGAGAGTGAACACATTCGCAACACAATTCACAACATTACAGAAATACTTATAATAATTTAAGATGTGAAGTATATTCCTCTTCATGTTCCACTGCTCGTGGTGGTAGTTTAAAGCATTCTCATGATCTATTCAAGGTCATTTTTGACTTTACTTAATCACATTATTTACATCAAAGTGAATGTGTCTGAGAGATCACATTAAAGTAGTTTAAGGCAGATGCTGAGTTTATTTCTGCATTAAAGCATTAAACCAAAAAAAGGCCTGGAAATGAGGTCAACATGCCATCGGTTGGAGCTGAAAAGTATGGTGTTCTACAGTGTTGAGGTCTCCAGGACCACAACTTGTCATCTCACAGCTCTGTTTTTAAGATTAACCCCATAATCTTCTGACTTAACACAGTAGTTACAGAATAACCCCTAATAGTTACTGAATAATAAGTCTAGAGTTCAAGGGGTTAAATATGTAATACAGCTGTGCTGAGACCAGCCATACTGATTTAGCATTTTGCTTCTGATGGTTCTCCTCAATCTTCTATAGGATCTGGCAGGCCAGGCATTCTCATAATCTTCTGGAAACATCTGTCCATTTCATCTTGTGCTTGTAAATGCCTCTGCTGTTTTACATTTAGGAAGCCTAGAACCAGGCTCAGTTTGTGCCAATTATGCATAAATTTGTGATTAAGTGTTGCGTGTAAAACAACACTACATCCTCAGTTACTTTAATTACTTAATAAAAGAAAAGAGCAACTGGCCACTAATGCTGAGGAGATCACGTCCTGTTTATATTAACTTTCATGGCAGGTAGCTTCATGACTTTATTCTCCAAGATCCACACAAAAGGAGGAGTCATAAGAAAGCTGAAACCCTCTTATTTCGTCTCAACTTCTGACTATTTTAAGCTGTGAATTAATTCTCAGATTCTGTCCTGCTGAAGGGCACCCTCTTGTGGCACAAACCTGAATCTACGTAATGTCCCTTCAGTGCTGTGCAGTCTGAAGTATGACTTCTGGGACTAAAAATCTAAAAGCTCCTGCAACAGCAACTTTTAAGCAGGTGTTATTATAATACAAATCAGGAAATTTGTTTTCTGATCATTTGAATGGCTCTCAACATGATGTATTTATTTTATTTTAGTTCATTTTCATTTTAGTTGCTGTATAGAAACCCTAAGATTTGGGACATAAATTCAGATGGAAATTCACAATCCTAAAAAACTACAGAGGCCTGTTAAGAATTTAAGGTCTGCATGTGGGAATGTGGGAACATTAGCACTAAAAGTATGCTGGGTAAATTTAATCAGTTCATTAATAACATGCTGCCATGGATGAATATACTTATTTACAATATGAGACAGTGTAAGTATTTACTGGTTCTTACTGAACTGATGTTATAGATGTTCAGAACAGATTGATACTATAAGAGGAGCACACAAGCAGTGTTTACTTGACAAACTAATGTCAGTGTTTCTGAAGATTATACCTGACTAAAAAACTGATCTTCTGTTTGCTTTGGTTATTTGTTTGCCATTGGTTTGACCTCATATTACACCGCCATTAGGACAAGAGTAAATATTTAGTAGTAACCACAAACAATAAACATCTTTGTGTGGTTTTAATACTGATTTAGTCATATATAAACTTTATTAACCATTATCCACACACACACACACACACACACACACACCTGTAACAGTTATTACTGTCAGAGTGTAAAAACTACACACTACAGATTACACACTATAGATTCATACCGGCAAATATTAGGCCATACTTAGATATCACACATTAGACATCACACATCAAAAATGTGAGACTGTCATTATTGACAATGTCCAC
>BRDA01083801.1:0-10332 GCA_036984385.1 Crenuchus spilurus | reverse complement strand
ATATTAGATGTTGGCACCTCCACATCATTGCATTCAGTTTTTATTCACAATTTGTTTAGTGTCCCAACTTTTTTGGAATCCGGTTTGTAGAATTGTTCAGTAATCTCAAATAGATGTGTGTACTAACAGATAAATGGACAAACAGACACTAGTTTATAGCCATGTGATGTACTTTTCAATGTAAGTGTTCTGACCTGGATAACCCTTCGGCTCAGTCCGGTCTGTTCTGCGAGTGTCTGTAGGGCCCGTGTGTCTGGGCTGTTATCCTGTGCAAACTGAGCCTGCAGTAACTGAAGAACACAGAAGAGAACAAACAGCAGAAAAAGATTGAAAGACTGAAATGATTAAAAGTAAGAGGTAAGTAATTAAGAGGTAAGTAAGAGAGTTAACTAATTCTGGGACTAGTTGAAAGGCCCATATGATGGAAAGCCAAAGGAGTTTGGTGCAGTGTGCAAACACTAAAAAAACATCATTCATCCCCACCCAGATAGCATACGGATGTGGGCCACTTCTGGCTGAGAAACAGCACTGCTGGCCATTGTCTACACTGGCAAACTGCATGTGCACCAAATGTGGCTCTCACATTGAAAATACACATTTGGCCCAGTTGTGTGTGTTTCACATTTGGCTGATATCTGGGCCACATCTTGCAACCAGAAGCATTCCTAAAGTGCCATCAGTCCGTGCAAGTGGGCCAAATGAAAATGTGGGATGAGGGCCAGATGTGGGCTAGACTTATTTTGCTACCTGGGCAGTCAATCCAGTTTTATGCAAAACTTTGTGCGCCCCTGGTTAAACTCATGTTTAATTGTAAAACATGTTTTGTTAAAAAGTTAACACATCTAAACTACAAGTCTACACATTTTCATAGAAACATACTATTTATTTACTGAATTAAATCTTTTATAATTATATTGGCACTTAGCTCCTGGCATCTTGTAGGTCTAGGACATGTAAAACTAGGTCCCCGCCATTAAGTAAGGAAAGGAATGGAGAGAAGGAGACTGGGGTGGAGGTGAGGTGCAAAACTGACACATGAAGGTAACGAGAGTGGGAGAATTTATATGGTGTGTGATTGGACAATGGGAGGAGTTGGTTGTATCAGGTGACAGTAATAACTTGTTTCAGGCATTGGCTATTTCATATCTCCACTTTGGGGAAAAATCAACATAAAATGTGGCCTGAGCAGAAGTCAAGGTCCATGAAATATTATATGTTTGATACAGAGAAGCTGTGCACTAATACCTGTAGAGAATTTTTTAAATTCTCTTTTTGTAGAGGAGATTAAATTTGTTACTTTTTTTCATTTACATGGAAACTAAACTACAAAAAAATAGCCTATTTATAATTTACTGTTTTCATGATGTCATAGAAACCAACACATCTACATATACAGCCTTCATTCATTCCTTCAGCAATTTAGCCCCACCCCTTCTTCACTGAAGTTTTAAGGAGTGAATGTCTTTTGTTGTTTTTTTTGTTTTTTTTTGTTTTTTGGACATTTTTTATGTTGCAATAAAATATCAGTCTTCAAATGTGACATGCCCAGTCTTCAGATTCTGTGATGACTTTAAAAGGTATATAGAGAACCTGAGACTTTACTGACCTTTGGAGCCAGAATTGTCAACAGACTAAAATTTATTAAAATTAATTATTAGTGTTTAACTGATTGAACAAAAAAAATGTTTTGCCCCACAAACACCATAAACCTTAACCACCTTAAACACCACTCCGCCCCAAATTTGGGATGTATATGTGTATATTCTTTCTACCTGCAGCTGCTCTGCTGTAAAGCTGGTGCGCACTCGTTTAGATGGTTTGGGCCCATCATCACCCATATTATCACATTCTCCTGTAAAACACAGGTGACACCAATGTGACTAATTTATAACTATACAGTCATACATCAAAACATCTTACTGTCATGAAAAGGTTTTCAGCAGCTGGAAGCTTGCAATATTCATAAAATCATCATGGCCTATAAAAAAGTCTTGAAATATGTCACTTGTGAGGTGCTCACAGTCAGTACCTACACTGTAGATAATGCTTTAAAAATACAGCTACTAGGTATGGTGCTATTCTTTGGTAAAATACAGTAATACTGTGAACTGTGAATAATACAGCTTTATTCACAGTATCACTGTATAATGATGACATTTGACACCAGTAAAGCATTTTACAGTACAGTACAGTATTTTCTCAAAGGCGTCGTCAGCCCTGCATATGTTGTCAAAAGCCCTCAGGAAAACTCTTTCATGGTCTATCATTAAAAGTTGCTTCAGTAAAATAAATAGTTTTGCTGTATTTTGAACTGATTAACAGGTTTGCTGTCTAGCTAAGAAAAGCAGTACTTTGCTAGGAACAGACCACATAAGTGAGGGAGAGGAGGGGAAACTCAAAGGTTAAGGCTGGAGTTCTGAGAAGCTTGGCTATTAGCCTGAAGCCAGACCCCCTCAAACGTTTTGTAGAGCCAGTGCACCAAGGGGTCAAAGCTGTTTTGATTACACAGGGAGGACCATCAACATATGAAGCATGTTAAAATATTGGTCTTAATGTTTTGTATATCTGTATATCTGCCCATTCTGCCTGCAGCAGTTTAACCCCAACCTTTCACAATATTTCAACATTACTCATTCACCCTGCATAAGTTCATCACCACATATTGAGCTAACAGTAGCCTAGCTCCATCCATTCAGACTCATTTAAGCTATAGCAGGTTTGCCCCACACATTTAACCTAGAGTTTAGTCCCACCCAATCAACCTACAGTAATTTAGCCCTGCTCATTCAGCCTTGATCTGTTTAATACTCCTCATTGAACCTACACTTGTATAACACCACCCATTCAGTCTACAGTTGATTACTCCCACCCACTAACACTGATGTTATAAGAGGTATTACAGTCCAGACTGTTTATTGATTAAGGGAAAAGACAAGGCAGCAAAATCACAACCTGTTTCATTCTGAAAGATATAGAAAGGTTGGTAGTTGTCAGTTTGTTTACCTGTTTTCTGTCCATGATGGGTGTATGTGAGTTTACAGCGATAGTGTGTTTTACAGAGCAGCAGTGTGTTCTGCAGCACAGCAATCTGCTCTCCTGTACTCAGCTGTCTTTTACAGGACGAGCAGGAGAAACAGGCCAAGTGGTAAACATTCCCTTTTACTCTGCGTACCCAGTCACTGGACTGCACCGACTGACCGCAACATGCACACCAGGACCTCCTGTAAGTATTAAAAATCATATCACAACATTAAATGAGTGGTACACTCAGAAATTATATTTACATATTTTTCCACTCTCTGCTGATGTGTTTGATCAATTGAGGCATGATAGAATTCCAAATTTTGCTTCTTTCATGTAGAACTGGAGCCATGAGTAATGTTGTTAACAAACACTAGAATTCAATAATCACCTAAATATTTTTTATTAGTTTTTGCAAAAACACATCAACATAATGTCTCTCAACCAGCTTAAACCACATCCATATTTTCATTAATGTGTCACAGTCCAGTTCGTCTGGTTTAGGACACAGTATGACTTACTGTGAACTTTGAAAATTAATAAAATCACAATATAATATTTATTTGTATTTATAATATTCATGATTACAAAAAAACTGTTTGTAAATGAACATTTCCTGCTCTGAGTCAGTTTTACACAGTGAATGAGTTTTAATTACTTTTTAAAGCTTACAGTAAGTCATGTTGTGTCCTAAACAACATGTACTACTCTGTGAGACCTTAATTAAGATGTGGATGTGGTTTCAGTATGCTGAGAAAAGGTAAGGTGATTTTTTTACATAATTAATTAGGCTATGTAGGTTATTGCTAATTTCTAGTGTTTGCTAGCAATGTTAGCCTCATAGCTCCAACTAACTAAAGAACAATTTAAACTCTAATCATGTCTTGACTTAATGTAACTGTACCTGCAGTAATAACATTGTACCTGTATTGATGTAACTGTATCTGTAGTAATGTAATTGTACCTGTAGTAATGTAACTGTACCTGTATTGATGTAACTGTACCTGCAGTAATGGGGTTTGCAGTACACCTCTGTCTCTCTGATGTAACAGCTGGTCTGCTCACTCAGTGCTGTGTGACACACACTACAGGACAGACAGTGGGTGTGCCAGCTGTGGCCATCCACCTGATATCACAAATACAACAAATATTAGTAACAATATATTTAAAATCCAGAACATTCTGGAATCATAACTGCTGAATAACACAACAAGAAAAACAAACTGGCCTGTGTCTTAGTAAAAATAAATACAATACCAGAGAATAAGAATAAGAATTTGAATATCACTACTATTATTATTATTATTATTATTATTATTATTATTATTATTAATAACATGCTGATGAAGAAGAAATGTACTACGCCTGTCACAAATATACATATAATAAATATATGAGCTTAATTCTCTTATGACAAACATTACGACTCAACACATTACGTATATATTTCATCATTTCATGCACACAACACTGATGTATATCAGTACAACCTACAAAGTAATATTAGCTACAATAATCTAATAATAGAAAAGAAGTTAATCAACTAGTTTTGCTGCCTTGTGCTTAACTTAAAAGTAGCAAAACAAGAAGAGAATTAAAATGCCAATCACAATTATTTATATGACTATTAACTGTCAGCAGAAACTTCATGATGGTGACAGGCCTAATCATTACTGCTGTCTGCTTTTTCTTTATAGAGTCATAAAATCAAATACAATCGGATTTCATTTAAACAACAGAAAAAGTCTCTCTCACCATAAGTAAATATTTATCAGTGATTTTCTGGCTGCACCTCACACACACTCTCACAGAGGTGGAGTTTGGCTTGTCCAGCGGACTCTGATTATTTTCACAGAAATCAGTAAAACTGAATGAGCATGAATATTCACATTATCAAAACACAGCCCTGCCCATTTAAGCAATTACATTTTTTTTAATTAAAACACAAAAATACAGTCACATATAGCTTTACAGATTAAGAGAAAATAAGTCTAGGCATTCTGCAAAGCATACATTTCTTAACCCAACAAACTATGTGGCAAAAAAGTTTTTTATTGCTTATTTGATCATTTTAGATCAAGTATTTGAATTTGATTTTCAATAAAATACTTCAAATTGTCACTTTTAAAAAAGGTGCATGTGTCTACAAATGCATTACTTTAGACAAACCCAAACAAGTTATGTGGCATTTTCCTTATTATAAAGTAATGAAATGAATGTGTTAAATAATGCACTACAACATACATTACATTGTATAAGTATATAAATACATATTTAAGTAAGTATAACACATATTTATTCAAAAATTAAGCTACATAAATCATTAAGCATACATAACTCATAAGTCATTTGTAGAGATGACTTACATGTTACTTATTTTCACTAAGAAAATCAACTCAATGTTTCATTTTAACCAGGGGTGTCAAACTATATATATATATATATATATATATATATATATATATATATATATAAACCCACAAATGCTGCTGCTCCAGATACTCAATCTGCTATGGTAAAAGAGTGAGGTAAGACAGTGTCACCACTTTTTAGCTTAGTTTTGGTGTCTCCAAAAAGTTGTTGACCGTGAGATTAGTTCAGCTATTTACTCTTCATGCAAGACATCATAGGACATATCAACAAAGTAGAAATAGTGTGGATTGTGAAAAGTACATATCCACAATATGTCAGTGATGCCCAACATGCCTTGGACAAAATATGTACTTAAAGGTTAAAGCCTCCAAACAGACTGTCAACAACTTGTGGTGACAGAAAAAGCTTAAACGTGGTCCTACTTCACCCTTTTAGGCAATCAATATATATATATATATATATATAAAACACTTGCAGACAATGTTTAAAAGTGAAGTATAAGGTATTATAATACATACCATGGTGCGCTCCTTGTTTAGTTCTCTGTGTTCTGTGAGAAAATCTGTGGTGCAGGAGTCAGTCTCTGGTGTTTTTATCCTCTCTCCTGGCCTGATCAGCCTGCTTTAAACCTTCTCCATCTGCAAAACATCCTTCACTTTCCCTCAAACAGCCTGAACAAAGCTGAAAACCACGTTTACAGGCATCAATTTGTGTGATTAAGGCCTGCCGGAGTAACGCTGCTTATCTGCACAGCATTTTCCACTTGAAATGTGCTTAAGAGTTTAACACAAAGCTTTTCCCCACAAACATATCCATTACACACGCCAATCAAACTGTCTGGACACACAGGGGAAGAAGGGAAGTGATTTATTTAATAACAGCAATTAAAAGGCCACGTTTAGGTCTGAAATGCCCAGTCAGAGCTGTGTAAAGGTGAAGTGGACTCATTAGCCTCTTGATGCCTAATTGCTGCAGGTTCTTTTCAGTGCTGGACACATTCAGCTGCTCAGCTGTGGAACGAAAGTAGCTATTAGCTATAGAGGGAAAAATCAGTCTATCGCTGTGGGAGATTCAAATCATTTTTACTTCACTGACAGATTAGAGGTCAGTGTGTGAAAGCTGACATTTTATAGTCTTTTTAGGTCATGCAAAGGGTACCAATCATTCTGGACAGCAATGGATATATAGGTCTTATACAAATGTTTAGTAAAATGTTTTATTGATTTGAAAAGTGAACATAAGTTAACATACAGAGAACAAGCATCTACAGAGAACATATGATTTTAATATGTACTTACTATTTACTTGCTGAATTTAACATACTGTAAAAATGTGCCATAACTTTTTTCAGGCCACATTTTATGTTTTTCTTCTAAATATAAATAAAGAGTAAATAAAGAGGGGGAATGGTAAATAAAGTGTAAGTGTGAATTGAAATTTGCATAAGTTTGTTTTTCTATAGAAGTGTTTCGTGCAGGTCTAGCTCTGGTGCTGGGTTTGTCTGTGTATGTGTTTCTGCAGGTTGATGGACCACATGACCTTTATCAGAGGAGCCATGGACTATATAAACCTGCAGTCATCACCAAGATGGCAGCCAGAGATCATACAGGAAGTGGGGCCTATGCTGTCTGTGTATCCCTGGTTCCTTTGCTGCTACCACTACTGCTATAGGTTTGTATGTCCTTTTTGCTTCATCTCACTGTTTATCATCTCTAACAATGCTCATAGGACTCATATACCATCTAATGTACACCTACTTGAGGAGTCTAACAGGTAAGGTTAATGTGCCTTATATACCACATAGTAGTCTGTGTGTATAAATATACCAGGTTAACAGGCGAGTGCCCATTTGTATTTATGTTTGTTAGATTAGGTAGATTTGCTAGACTAGATTTGCTTTCTTTGTTCTTTTGGTGTAGATAAATCTTAGGTAGATTAATGTTTTGTTTTGTTCTTTTCTTTGGTACCGTCATCATTGGCTCCTCTTAGGCCTTACTGCACCTGGGCCCTGTGTGTGTATATGTGTAGGTATAGATATGCAATGGGTTTTAA
Organism: Crenuchus spilurus; assembly: GCA_036984385.1. Classification (NCBI taxonomy): domain Eukaryota; kingdom Metazoa; phylum Chordata; class Actinopteri; order Characiformes; family Crenuchidae; genus Crenuchus; species Crenuchus spilurus. The sequence goes on along the minus strand of BRDA01083801.1, from coordinate 2,886 downwards.
TAAACTGTAATTATTGTCTGGTCCCTTCACTTCTCTTGTGTTCCTTTTATGTTTTGCAGCCATTTGAAATGAGCCATTCTAGGTTGCAATGTATTGGGGGCTCGTCCGGGATTTTAAAAAATGTTTTGGGGACAGAGAGTGGTGGACTCTCTTGGTGTGGTAGCAGTAGAGGTTAAAGTTTGTTTGGGCAGTTGCTTGTTGAGATGGCTTTGTTTGATAGTCTGGTTGATTTTGTCCAAGACCCATCGGTAGTGTTACTGAATCTATGTTGGAAGGATGTTTTATTGGAGATGCAACACTTTGGTGCAACACTTTGGTGTCTTCATTTCTAAGAGTTTGATTAAAAAGGAACTTAAATGGATAATCATGGAGGGTTTGATGGACCAAGGTGTTTTGGCTTCTGGAGAAGCCATGGATGCCATGGTAGCAAGTGCTACCTCTGTTTCTTCAGCTGATTTTGTGAAGTCGGTGGCAGTTACTCATGCTGAGCATTCTACTGTGCAGGAGGCTGACCAGGCTTTACCTAGTATATTTCCCACACTTCCATGTTTTGATCCTTTTTCTCCTTTAGAGACTGGATCAGAGTGCAGGGAGAAGGCCTTAGTAAAGGTGAGGGTTGCACAACTGCAAATGGAGGTTGCATTAGGTGAAGCACCAGAAAACAGCTAGAGAAAGAACTTGCTATTTGGCATATGGAGTTGGAAGTTGAGCAGGAGATCCACCTGTGAAAACTGGAGCTTGGGGTAAAGGGAGTCTACTTCAAAACCAGTTGTGTAGATGGTTTCTTCTCAGTCAGTTGTATAGCAGCCTCCTGCTGATGCACATGAGGCCTGTAGCCAAACTCCATGTCCTGTTGCTTCCCCTGAAATCTACCCTTCATCCCTTAGTGTAAGCTTATTGCTTTAGTTCTAACATTTTGAGAAACTGAGGTAGATACATACTTTTGTGCGTTTGAGCGCATTGCTTTAGATTTGAACTGGCCTAAAGATTTGTGCACACTTCTCCTACAATTAAAATTTATGGGTACAGCTCAGGATGTTTTATCCTCTTTGTCATTAAATGACAGCTTGAACTATGACATAGTTAAGACTGCAGTGTTGTGAGCTTATGAGCTCATACCTGAAGCCTATAGACAGTGGTTTCATAATTGTAGAAAAGGTTTTTTCACAGACCTTTGTTGAGTTCTCTAGAGAAAAGCTTCAGCTCTTTTATAAGTGGTGTGCTGCTAATAAAGTGGACAGTTATAATAAACAAAATTAAGATTTGTTTACCTGCTGTGGTTTATCTAAATGAGCAGCATGTAAAGTCTGTTTCTGATGCTGCTGTTTTGGCTGATGAGTATATGCTTACACATCAGAGTGTTTTTAAGCCATTAAAGTTTGTAAAGTCAGAGGTGAAGGCTGCTGCAGAACAGCCTCAACCTCGTCAGTCCAACTTCGTCCATTCCCGTTTGTCCCATGCTGAATGTTACTATTGTCATAAGCCAGGGTATATAGCTGTTGATTGTCCTGCATTGAAACGTAAACAGGACCGTGAAACTGTTTCAGGTGATGCCACAAATGGGATGGCTCTTGTAAAAACTATTGACGCTGCACTGAAAGTGAATTGGTCAGTGAGGAATATAAACCATTTGTATGTAAGGGATATATTTCTGTGGGAGAAAGTGGAGATGAGCAACATCCAGTACAGATTTTACGTGACACTGGTCCTGCTTTAACTTTGATGCTTGCTGATTCTTTGCCTTATCAGTCTGAGTTTTCTTCATGCTGATCATACACATTATGTGAAGGTATTGACATGTCCTACATGAAAGTTCCATTATATAACGTTTATTTGGAATATAAGTTGGTATCTGGACATTTTAAATTGGGAGTATGTTCAGCATTGCCTATAAAAGGGGTACAGCTAATTCTAGGCAATGATATTGGTGGCAGAGTGGTTCCTGTGCCAGAGGTCATAAATAAGCCTAGTATTAAAGGGTCAGAGAAACATTGTTCTGCAATCAAAAATTTACCCTTGTTTGCTGTTACTCGGCCTCAGTCTCAAAAGTATTCTGATGCACCTTCTCTTTCTGACACATTTTTTTTGTCTAAAGATAAACCCCTTGGTTTAGTATCCATTTAAACTGACTCCAGTTAATAAGCAGTCTGGTGTCAAGAGTTCTGCTATAAGTGACACTATTGAAAGTAGAGAATGACTCAGCAAACAGACCCAAGTTTGGCTAAATATTTGTTTTTAGTGTCCTCTACCAATGTATTGTAGACAACAAGGCTGGCTTTTATTTTGAACAGTGTTAATGAGGAAGTGGAATCTTCCTGAGACTGAACGTGTTGATGTCTGCTAAATAGTCATACCTTCTGACTACAGAAGTCAGGTGATGAAGCTGTCACATGATTATCCACGGTCTGGTCATATGCAATGATCTATATTACTGGATAGGACGCTGCCTATTCGCTAGCATTGAGGCCGGGTTGACGTCATGGAGCCGCCATGTTGTGAGGAAGTGAAGCTTGTAAACAATGGCACATAGCCAGCACTGCTGCTTTCTCAAAGCTCTAACTTCGCTAATAATTGTCCGATTTTCAAAAATTTAAAGTTCTTTACAAAGAGGATAAAAAGCTCTTTAACATTAATCAAAGTATTAAAATGGTTGATGACATGTTAGGCTACTACCGGCTCTCGCATCTGTCGTAGCTGACATTTTCTCTTGGCCTTACTGCTTGCATGACTTCTAATGGCTGGAAAATAGTTAATAATTATCCGATTTTCAAAATGCAAGTTATTTACAAAAAAGACAAAGAATTAAATAGTGTAATGCTGCTATCACATGGCCATTGACATAAATATAGTCATGTTTTCTTGCCTTGCTGATACTAGCTAGTGACC
>BRDA01083800.1:0-11615 GCA_036984385.1 Crenuchus spilurus | reverse complement strand
TTTTTGGAATCCGGTTTGTATATCTGTATCTGTATCTGTATATTGATATACATTATCCAGTAGTTTTCCATTTGATTTACATATAATCTGCATAAACGTATATCTGCTTTGGCAGACTTTGTGTTAAATTAGGGGAAGGGACCCCCACTCCACTTATTAATAAGAGTGGCTGTTTCCAATCACCTCAAACACAACATCTTGGAGCCGTTAAAAATATTCAATTAGAAAGATGAATATGTTAACGTAAGTTGAAAAATGAATATAAAATGAACATAGAACTCAGTGATGGTTTGGGCTGTAGCTAGAATAGCTGAAAGCCCTGCCCAGCACCCAGTGAAGAAATAAATAAAACCATTCAGACTGAAATGCTCTTTAACATGGATTATTATGAGCTGACATCACACAAACTAAATCTACAGGCTGTGTTTACATCTTAATCCCCATAAATGGCCCAAACTTTCATCATTGCTCTCCATTGGTCTTGAAAGAATAGGTCAAACCTCATAAACCTTAATGAGAAATTCTGTCTTATTTAAATTTCTTGGTGTATGTGCAGCTCCTCAGTGCACAAATAAAAAATAATAATTATGCGCAAACATCTGGAGCTCAGAAGGGGTCAGTGTGGTCAGTCTTGCACCAGGCCTCTGGCATGTGTGTCAGTGGGTCCTAATGTGTGCCCTCAGTGTGCCCAGCCTTGAGCCATATGCTTGGAGCTGTGCCAGGGGATACAGAGAGAGGGAGAGAGAGAGAGAGAGAGAGAGACTGTGACTGGCATACAGATGCCCAGGGATGACCATACGCTTAGGAATGCTACAGTGCTACTAGCTAGCTTTCGTTATAATAAGCACAGCTACACATTTCAGCTCTCTTCTGACCAATACTGATACTGTTCCACTCACTATTCCCCTGACGTCTTCAGCGAGAAGTACAAAAAAACATCATTTGAGTTGTCTAACCATCTAAAGAAAAAGAGAAAGACTCCAGAAGAAGACATAAATAGCAATATCCTCTTTAAACTTAGGACACGCTCGCCTGTTATCTTCTTTCTTAAGCTTCTCACGCTCTCTAGCCTGCTTTCCTCTCATTGGCAGAGGAGTGATGCCTGTTTCCAGAGCTCACGCTGAGAGGCCTACCTTCTACCGGCAGCGGGTAAAGCCAGAGACTGCATAATGCATGAAATGTAACCACGTAATTTACAAATAATGGTTTTAGCTGTAGTATATGTGCATTTTCAGAGGAGCAGGATGTAGGCCATGATGTTTGTTTATATAGTGCATACATTACTCCTCTGAAATGTGATTTCATCTCGTGTTTAGAGAAAGAGAGAGAGACCGAGAGAGACTGTTTAAAATGATTCGTGATTAATTTAGGTGCTGGAGAGAGAAATCTGAAAGCAGAGGCTCTTCTTGAAAGATGAATCTGAATTTAAAATCATTTTACATCTTTTATCTGTCTTGTGAATTAATAATAGAACATATTTACCATTTTGCGCTTGTAGCATGCGAGGAAAACAGAGGAAAACTGGGTGAATAAAACAACAAAATAAAACATTTGTCCAAGCATGTCAGTGTACTTTGCGTTTGCAGATCTGCGCAATGTGAGAGCTTTGTGTTCGCACGAGCTGTACCCCTTCCCCATCTTCTTTCTTTCACTCATTCTCTCTCTCTCTCTCTCTCTCTCTCTCTCTCTTCCCGACTCATTCTCTGTGTTTATGCTGGCTCTGCACATCCTCTCGTGTCTCAGCCTGTGGATAAATATTTCATTGGGTTAAATATAGCCATGCTCTCGCTGAGACAGAGCCCGGCCTTCTCTCCGGGACAGGCATCGAGAGGGGAGGAGTGAGGAGCATGAGGAGCACAGGGGAAAGTGAGAGTGAAGAGGATAGAGCTAAAGGAGAGCCCTCTGCTCTCATAAGCTCTAGCACCATGCTCAGGCTTAGCCAAGGTTACTGTGGTCAACCACTTACTGCAGTGCACCGGCTACTGTAAGAATATGTGTCTGTGGAAAGAAAGCCTGAATACGCCTGCATATCATTACTAGTCTATTAGTAATCACAATCAATTACTTGATTATACTCGATTGCTCAATTAACCAATTAAACCCTGTGTGCTCATGTCTCACTTTTGTTCCACGTTCACAGAACTACATTTAGCTAACAGAACATTCAAATTTGCTACCAAACTCATTTTTTGGAAGTTTTTTTGGAAGTAACGTATGATGTCGCTGTTGGAACATCTCCAGAATGCTAATTAGAAATAAACCTTCATTCATTTTTAATGGAAGTCATTTTAATTCAAGTCATTTTGAAGCATTTGTTCTGACACGCCCAAAACTAAGCGCACAAACGGGCTGTTTTGAGATCACACTTTTTGTGATGTCACAAAGAGCCAATACATTTATCCATCTCTGTTCAACATTTTAGCCCCGCCCATTTGTACTGAAGTTATAAGAAGTGTTTCAGAGTAGATTTAATTTTGAATGAGGCACAGAGCAATTAAAGAAGAGCTCATTTGCATTTCAGTCTTAAAGGGACAGTAACAAAAAACATGTTTAATAGTAAGGAGTAAAAGATTTGGAAACTTGTCTAAGAATTAATTATGGGTTAATTAAGAGTTAATTGCTATATATAAAATAGTATCTGTTAAGCATTAAGTGCAACACAGGAAATAAATGATTAATATTGATTGAAGACTGAATAATATATGATAATTGAATAATAAACTTAGAAATTGAGTTTACAACAACAGCAGCATTAAAAATTTATCTATTTTATGAACAGTGCCATTACTGCTTGGCAATCTGGATGATGATAAGGAGGTTTTAAGAGTCTCCCATTGGTACAATTCAGTAAATACATTTCCACATATATTGCATTGGTCATTTATATGTTTGTGTTTTAATAATATCTCTTTTGGATATTTCCTAAACTTCCAGATTTACATTATTATTACTAGATGTGCATTAGAAATAAAATATATTATTATTATTATTATTATTATTATTATTATTATTATTAATAATAATAATAATAATAATAATAATAATAATAATTATAATTATTATTATTATTATTATTTTATTATTATTTTATTATTATTATTATTAGATTGTTATTGTTCATAGATACAACAATGTCATTTTAATGTTATGGCTGATCACTGTGTAATCATATAAGATTTTTTTTTTTTACATCGTGTGAACATTTCAGATTTCAGCCATGTCAGCCTACATTCAGAGTCTAGAAGTATGATATTGCTAAAATTATCCGTGATGTCATCATCTCGACTGCATATACATTTAAGAATGTGAAATAGTGTGCATTTACAGTGTGTTAGAGGGGGAGAGAAAGTACTTTAGAACGGCTGTTCTTGTAGTGCTGTGTAATGATGATATGAATCAATCTGATGCTTGGAGAGTGTGGGATGCTCTGCAGTTTAAGCAGATCAAATGATGAGAAACTGGCCAGATCTGCAGTCCATCGGGGAGCTGGGGAAGGCTAAAGGGTCCAGTGTTGGTTAGCTTTTGCAAAGAGGCCTCATAAAAAGAGAATGTAATCCTAAACTCTACTGGAGCACATTTTGCAAGCTTTATTTGTGCTGCAGGAAATCAGGACATTGTGTGTGTATCACAAAGCGAGAATAATGTGGTATGAAACATCAATTAATGTCTTTATTGGACACTTTTAAAGGCTTTTATTGTGCAGGTTTCTCGAATATTAGCGTGGCAGATCTCCTTGCAAAAACTTTAAAGCCCATTTTAGTGACCTAAGTATCTTCCTTTCATTTATTCTTCAAAAGCAGGCCAGCGCCATTAAATATACATTTTCATTCCATGTATTCATATTTGATACATTATGAGGCATTTACAGCTATTGTCACGTGCTCAGCAGATAATGAAAGTAATGGCTTTTAGAGACAGCAGCATGTTGTACGGGACCTTAAAAGCTTGTTCTTTGAGCTGATATTTGCTATAAAGCTCTACTCCTAGACAGGTCAAATAATAGCCTATCCCCATGCTTTGAAAAGGAAGCATTTGTATGTTCACAGAGTAGAGTCTGTAACACTTTATAATGAGTTTCATTAATAAGCCATTAACTAATGATTAATAACTGTGAACACATCTTACTTCATGAGAATTTGAACATGAACAAATGTTTATAAACGACAGTTCATGTAGTTACTAATGATTGTATTCATTTTTTTAAAAATTTTAACAAATAATTAGTAAATCATTTGTTAAAGAAATTCTCATGAACTAATGATTTGTTCACAGTTATTAATCATGAATTAATGAGCTATTAATGAATGGTTTTATAAAGTGTTACCAACATTTTATCCCAGGTCATCAACATCGAGGGATGTAAATATCTTTATTTAATTATGTTTAATTAAATTATAACTGTAATCACATTCTAAAATCTGCTGGGTTGTTTTTATTGTCTACCAAATTTTTTACCAAATGTTGGGTTGAGTTTTTGGGTCACTTTGTTGAGTTATTTCAACAGTACTGCATAGTTTTTACCCATCGTATGGCTGTGAGCAGGCTCATTAAAACCCAACCCAGCCTGTTGGGTTATTAATAATAATAATAATAATAATAATAATAATAATAAGTTGAACTTATATAGCGCCTTTCTCAAACCCAAGGACTCTTAACAGAGCAATAGGGGGAAATAAATAAATAAATAAATAAATATTAATAGAACCCAGTGATGCTTGGTCAGTGTAACCTAGCATGTGTTCTGTTTTACAGTGATGTAATTATGGAAGTTATGGAAGTTACCCAAATTTGGTTGTTTATATTGTTTACCCAAAAGCTGGGTTGAGTTGGGTGGTTCATTTTGTTGAGTTATTTCAATTGGGTTGCTTAACCTTTTTTTGGGTAATTTTTACCAATTAGTTAGTGTATTTACCCAGCCTACAGGTCATTTTTCACAGCAATTGAGCAGGCTCATTAAAACCCAACCAGCCTGTTGGGTTATTGATATATCCCAGTGATGCTGAATCATTGTAACCCAGCATGTGTTTTATAATGCCCCAGTGCTGCGTTATGGAAGTTACCCAAATTGGTAACATGTATTTTTAATAGAATTACTCTATAGGTTTTAGACTTTATTTGTTAGCTCAACGTTTGTTTTTACTGTTTACCCAAATGCAGGGTTGGGTCTGTTGGGTCATATTGTTGAGCTATTTCAAAAGTACTGGGTATTTTTAACCACTGTGTTAGTGCAATTACCCAGCCTATAGGACATTTGTTCTGCCACAGCAAGTGAGCAGGCTCATTAAAACCCAACCCAGCCTGTTGGGTAATTGATATCAGTATATTGGGTTATACTGACCCAGCACTGGGTTATGGTAGGGTGACCAGACATCCTCTTTTACCCATGTCCTATTTTTGAGACTTAAAAAACATGTCCGGGCGGAATTTCACAAACATCCGGGATTTTGTTGTTCTCAAGAAGCGTTTCGTTCACAAACTAGTCTCGCCCTCCCCCTATTCCGTTTGGTTCGCTTGAGTGAGATGTTACGCTATATTAAATGGAGACCCAGCTGAAATCCAAGCCGGTTTCCCTTTAGGCTGCCACAAGCTCATCAATTGGCTCTGCCATTTCTTGCTAACGTGCGATTGGCCATTGCCGTTGTCACTCCCTTAAATGGAGTCTGGACTGCAATTTGGCTGGCAGTTCGTTAACGTCTTGAGCGTTTGTTCTGCCTGTGTCACGTCAGCTAGACGTATTTTAATATCAGCAGTTTCATATTAAAATTCATTAATATTTACATTTGAGTGTGTCTGTGTGTGTGTCTACCAGTCTGTGATAAGCCATCTATTTACATGCCTCTAAGTGTAACTATTATTAAAATAATTCAGAATTTCTGCTTATTTTTACTCAGAAATGAGATATAATTCTGTGTAAATAAAATCTATTGACCATACAGTCCAAACATAAGTGTAACATTGGTGATAATGAGCTGAAGTGAAGTTGACTGAAAAGGATTGGGTGATAATTTTATGCTACATGCTTTTAACAGTTTATTATGTATAAATAATATGTAATAATGTATTAATATTTTACTAATGATTGATATAAATTTTTATTATTTTATTATTCATAATAATGTTTAATAGTATTAAATAATTATATTATTAATAGTAACTAGCAATTATTAATAAAATTTAAATCATAATTTGTCAATATTTATTAATAATTAATAATTAATAATAATAAAAATTCGGTTCAAGCACACACAAAAAAATTGTATTTGAACATGTAATACATTATACGCCCCCAACCCCCCCGTTAAGGAAGTTACCCAAATTGGGTTGTTTTTAGCCCAGCATTTTTGTAGTTATAAATAAATTACCCCATATAGATTTCAGTCTACAGTGTTCTATATTCAGCGTGCTATAGAGGAAACGGTCTTTGAAAAGCAGGATAACATTGTAACTACGTTTCAAGAAAGTTCAGTCTTCCTTGTCATTTTTTGTTGAAGAACATCATCTTCTCTTGCCTTTGAAAGTCAGCTTTGTGGATCTCCTTTTATGTGCCTCCTCAGTTACTTCTTTTCTTCTTCTCTGGATTTTCTTCTCGAATTTTAACACCTTCACTGTAGAATGTTCGCTAATTCCTTTCCGAGGCATGGTTGTGGTGTTCTGCATGAGTAAATGACGGCGAAGGCCAGCTGTAACCTCGCGTACCCAGAAATGGTGTAGACTTGTGAAGTTAATGTCATTCTAAGGTATTACAACTAATAATTTAATGTTTTACAATTTGCATAGTTTAAAGTCAATTGGGGTTATTGTTGTAAGGTCATGAAAGAGTATTATTGCCTTTTCTTTAATGCTCACCAGACACATTGCTTAATTAAGGACTTTTGCTGCTGGCAAGTCACTGAGATCCTTTCTGTTGGCTAGATCGTGATCTTTTGTTTTGATTACATGCCAATGGGGTGGCGCAGAACAGCTGAAATCTTTCTTAAGTCCTCTGGGGTGCTAGCCTTTGTCTTAACTGTCACTTCAAGTTAGTCAGGCACACTTTGTCCATGCAGAGCTGTCATCTTCTCCAGAGGAGCCGGTTCAGAGTGCTGAGAGGATTCAATTTACCTTCCCTCGCAATGTCCCTTCCTTTCTATCTCACACTCCCCGATTCTGCTCGCTCCAGTAATGGCTGTGGTGGCTGGCATTTGTCTGAAGTTTCTCCCGTCACAGACTTTCTGTTGGTTTTAATGAGTTCTTTCATTTCCAGGGGAGGGTATCTAGACACTTTCAAATATTCCTAACAAAGTCACCAATTCTCTTGCCTCGGTCCTCGCTGCTTAGTTACAGAACTGTTCCTGGGCTATAATGCACGTCTGTTAAATGTTTATGTCTGTACTGAAGCCCTGGTTGATGCCGTTTCTAAAATTTCAGAAATTCTAAGACTGTCCATTGGGAGTGAGGATTATCTCTGCGCTAGCTTTAGCCACGTTAGCACAGGAAGAAAGCATTCTGTTCTCCTCACTCTTACTTACCCTCATCATTCTCCTCTCTAAGAGCACTTTAAACCTCTCCCAAGGCCAAGCAAAGAGGCCCGTCTTGATGAACTTGATGGTAGCAGAGCTCTAAAAATCGCTGTTTACTTCAAAACTCCAATTATCTGATAAGTGCTTATGCCTGAACAGCAGGCCTTTTTATGTGATTTGAAGTGTTGCAGTTTCAGCTGTGTCATGCATACTGTCATTTGAACCACCCAAAGTTCAAGTAAATAAGCATTCACATGATGGGCTAGATTTAGTCGTTCATTTTGGCTTAGAGTAGATTTTTAGCAAAAACAAAAACAAAACTCTTTAGAGAATGCTCTAAAAGAGCCAATTGGATGAGATTAGATCTTAGACTCACTGGAACCACTTACTAGTGCAATTCCAAAAATTAGAACATCATGAAAAAATTAATTACACAGGAAGTGACATTTCAATACTTTTTTTTCTTTAAAAATTTTCTCTCAAGTGTGTTTTGGTAGCCAATCGACCCGCCCATTCATAGACTCTCCCCATCACTTGTAATGTCTCTGACACTAGGAGGGTACAGACTAACACAGGCCTCCTCTGATGCATGTGAAGTCAAACTCCGCCTCTTTGCAAATCCCTGCCGATACATCGGCACCGGGCAGCCAACGCACTCGGAGGAAAGCACAGAATCCCCAGTTCTGATGGATCACCTGAGCCAGCCGACATTACTTAATAGTGCTGGGGAGAGAGTGCCATCTTACCTGGCCCAGAGACAGCACAGCCAATTTTTGCTCTCTCGGGCACCGGCTGCTGATGACAACCTGGGATTTGAGCTTGTGATCCTCATATCATAGTGAAAGAGACTTAGTTCACTGAACCACTCAGGCATTTCTGATTATCGCAAGCTTTAACCATACTAATCAACAGTAAAGTGAAAAAGTGCTTGAAAAAATTAAATAAAATAAATAAAAATTCAATATAACAGTTACTGTACACTATGTTTTCTAAACCTTTTAAAAAGGCCAGTTTAGATTATTTTCTGGATAACAATCCAGAATAAAATGTACTGACTGTCACTGCGGTGCTATCATTTCTGTCAAATCCCAAAAGATATGTCTACAGGACCTGTGAGGGAACATATTGTACCAGATTGTGTTAATTTTTTTAAGTTACATTGCCTCCACTCATCCTGTGCTGACTTCATAGCTTAACATTATTATTTTTTTAAAAATCAGCTATGAAAATCACATATGCTCCTTTTTCTTAAAATAATCTTTAAATAGGAAGTTCAATGTTTTTTTTTTTTTTATTATTATTATTATTATTGTTGTTGTTGTTGTTGTTGTTGTTATTTTAGCAGTAAATATAAAAATATTTATTTATTATATATTAATATTTATATATTAACATTAATAATACTATTTTATATAAAAATACACTAAATATTTATTTAGAACTTTTTTAAATTACATTTTTATCTCAATTTAGGCAGTTGTAAGATTTTTTCCCCACAAATTATTCTTGTGCAAAGCAAATTTCAAGCATATGAAATTCTTACTGATGCAGTAGACAACATACTTTTCCTAAAAACACATTTGTAAAAACAAGGCTTCTCTAATAATGCAAAAAGACTTTTAACAAATAAAAAACAACTTTTGGGCCACTGGACTCTAGACATTTTAGCCTCAACATCTAGACATTTTAGCCTCATCAAATGACTTTATCACAATCATTATGACGAACATTTGTATCTGTATAACCAGTGTGTGTGTACAATGTGTGTAACATGGATGTTGCCTATGAGATTGAGAAATTTGCTTTATCTTAATTAGTTATCTAATTTAATTATTTAATTGTAACATATTTTTTAAGCAACTTCTACAATAAATACCTGAGCTGCCTTGAAATCCCTTTAATATGAAAAAGGTGAACTTCACACACTCACCTTAAGGACCACACTGTACCTTTAAGGGTACATTTACACAGTTTTTAGCTTTTTAAAGAATTTTAAAGAACTTCTATTCCTATTAAAGGCTTTTCCCAAAACTAATGTAAGTATATTGGTGTCATATGACGTTATATTACACATTATAATGCATTATAGAACTTTAAAGCTAAAATTGGCTTAGTGCTACATCAAAGTCCTGTTTGCTAGAAGACAGAAGAGCTACTTTGGAGTTATTTGTTGGTGAATGTACAGGTCTGTAGAGGTTTCTCTGAGGGAGATGGAAGCATGTGATGCGTTCTGAGTTTAGGCATGTCTCTGGAGACTGCCCCCGGGGGCCTGTCAGTCTGATGGGTGAAGGACAAGGCGGACTGTTACTGTGTGACAGATGTTTGTGTCTACTGCTATCCCAAGCTGTCAGTGCAGCAGAGCCCTTGCAGCCCACCGCCCCGCTGACAGGAAGCACACTCACTTTTAAGCACCTGTCCCCTCACTAACCTCCATTTGTCTCTGACAGAGAGCGCACCGCTGAGCGTTGGGAGGGCTTCAGAGGAAGGTGTTGTTAAAGGTGATCCTGCCTGTATGACCTCTGAGGCCTGACCTCACTGCCTTCAGGCCAGACATTTGGCTGGAAGCAAAAATAGAAAGGTCAGAAAAGGCAACGGCGTGTTCAACAGCATCACTTCACACATGGGACCGTTATTAAGGCATTTATTAAAAATTAATTAACCAAGAAGTCATAAATAAGCAGGAATAAATGATTAAAAGCACATTCTACACTCTTAAAAACATGGTTCTTCAAGGGTTCTTTAGTAAAGAAAAATATTCTATATAGAACCATGAAGACTCAAAGAACCCTTCTTGTTGATGAAGGGTTCTTTCCATGATAAAAGGGTTCTTCAGATTGATGAAGAATGTGTTGTAGAGGGTTCTATACAGAACCTTTTTGAAAATGGTCCTAAATAGCCCCTTCTGCTGTAGATACGATGTCAACCTTGTAATAATAGAGGAACCATTTTTGGTGCTATTTAGATCCATTTTCAAAAGGTGTCTATATAGAACCATCTACAGCTCATCAATCTGAAGAACAATTTGGGTTTTTTAAGTGTTTATGTTCTGTATAGATCTATTTTCTTTACTAAAGAACCCTTGAAGAACCATCACTTTTAAGAGTGTAGCTAGAGTAGGTTTACTCACAAAGATGCTATCATTTGAATGCTTACAGAGCGATTAGCAATATCCAATGTCCATAAGTCTGTTAATTAATCATTATAGACTGAATTACCTTCTATAAGTTAAACCCTGAGCACCTTCAGTAAGTGTAGTCCTGTTTGAAGCAACTTAATAATATCATACAGTAGGTGTAACGTAGCGACAGCGCGCCAGTTTATAGACAAATATTTAATAAATTAGCAGTAGAACCAAGTAACAAGAACATAAGCAAACATAAGAATAACAAAGGTCAAAATAGAGCTAATGAGACAAACAGAACAAGACACTACAATATAGCAACCACAGAGGACCAATAAGGTCTCATAACACAAGATAGTGTAATGTAGCAAACAAGCTACAGAAGGCTAGAATGCTAAACACAATACACAAGTTATGATGCTATACAGGCTAGGATGCTATACTAGTTATGCAAGCTAACCCAGAGAACCACTAAGACCTAAATATACAAAGAAGGCTAACACAGATAAGGAAGCTAACAAGCTAAACCATTTAAGAAAGCAAAAAGAAAGGCTAGACAATGCTAGGCTAATAAACATAGCAATACAAAACTTTGCAAAGGCTGATGACAGAGGGCTACATTGACACGATAATACCAAACAGAAGTGTTCACCAAGCTTGGCTTAAGTAGTCCTGGTAATTAGAATCTGACTGGGTACAGTTGGAGAGGTAATTGTCACATGGACGCAAAGGAGCACTAGGACTTCTGGGAAGTGTAGTTCTGCAGCAGAGTGTGACAGTATGTTCATTAAGGTTCACAGTGTTAATAAATCTCGAACATTATTGTGTTGTCCTGGATATGCAAGCTGAGAAATGTTTCTTGCAGTGCTGGAGAGTGTTCATATTTGAATTTAACAGCAAATCAAATACAAACCGGATTCCAAAAAAGTTGGGACACTAAACAAATTGTGAATAAAAACTGAACACAATGATGTGGAGGTGCCAACATCTAATAT
>BRDA01083796.1:1637-16199 GCA_036984385.1 Crenuchus spilurus | reverse complement strand
TATATATGCAAATATTGTGAGTACACCAGTTAGTTGTAGCAGAGTGTAAAACAATCATCAAAAGCAAAGAATAGGACTGATGTCCAAAAGTGCATGATAATAGGGTACCAAGTGAAGCATGGTGGTGGTAGCATCTCAGAAACTACTAACTTTGTGGGATGTTCTACGGCTGCTGGTGTACAGAGTATGGACTTCTTGTACACTGAGTGCCTCCCAACAGCGTAACAGTGATGCCCAATGGGTCAATGATGCCAAGAGGAATGATGACTCCAGCGAGTGATACAGAGCAATCACCACACCACAGCGGACCAGATAACCTTTATAATGAACACAGGAGCAATGAGGAAAGTGTCTGGGATCACCAGTAAGAGAACACTCTGAGCCACGCTTGTAACGTGATAGAGTCAGCATCCTTACTTGACCCAAACGGAGATGCTACAGATGTATGTCCATTTTAGACTTCAATGTTCTTCTTCTGTGGTCTCTAAAGTATTTTGAAGTCTTTATTTTGTGAATCAGGCTATTCTCTTAGATCTGTCCACATGGTAACTCTACTGTGTTCTCCATCTCGAGGACGACCGCTGTACGTTTTCCTTGACTTGTAAACACAAACAGGCTTCAGCACCTACATCACAGAGCCTAATGAAGCATTTTACCTCCACACACACAGCAAAGGTGTGACAGCAGATTTAAAATATATGACTCTAGTGGTGGTAGTTATGGCTTTGAAGGTGATGGCAGTGGTACGCGTGCTATTTTTTTGATGAGTAGGCCGCGGTGATGTTGGCTTGACGTTTCAATGTTTAAATTAGATTCCCTTCGTACCGGCCCGCCGTCTGATGGCACTGCGGGGATGAAGAAAGCGTCTCCCTCAGAGTGTGTCCAATAAGATCAGATGTGCATGAGTGTTCCTGCTGAGACTGGCAGGGGGCTGATAAAGCACAGTAGCCTTACTGAGCTACGGCTACAGGGAGGAAAACAGCAGCCGGCACTGAGGAACCAACAGGCCTATCGCACATCTTTAAACGTCAGAATGTTTAATACTGGGTAGGAGAACATCTCCAGAGCGGTAACTCTACAGGAGAAGGAAAACATTTTGTTTTCAGTTGAAAGGATAATGAGAACAGAAATAGCTCAGCCGTGTCTGTAAAAATACTTCAGCAAGAGCATCAGGACCATAATTCAGATGATCAGGACACTGTATGACTTAATTAAACTTGGATATAACTGAGAGTAGTCAGTGTACAGCTGTATAACAGTATAGATTTACTGCCTTCTGATCAGAACTCAACAGACAGCCATTAATGTCGAAATAGCTGCAACACAAGTGAGTACACCTCACACTGAACACATCCAAATTATGCCCATAGTGTCAACTACCACTGTCTTAACCCTCTTGGGCCTGGAATTCACTAGAGTCACATTGGTTACTACTATCCATTTCCACTCCTCCATGATGACATCACTCCTCCACCTTCTGCTTGAGGATGCTCCACAGGCGTTCAATTGGGTTTAGGTCTTGAGGTATACTTGGCCAGTCAATCACCTTTACTTTCAGCTTCCTCAGTAAGGCAGTTTTCATCTTGGAGGTGTGTTTGTGGTCATTATCATGTTGGAAAACTGCCATGGGACCCTGTTTCCAAAGGTGTTCTGTCACAGTACTTCTTGTAATTTATGTTTCGCTTAATGAACCACAGCTTCCCAGTGCCAGCAGCAGTCATGGAGCCCCAGACCATGATGCTTCCACCACCATGCTTGACTGTAGGCATGACACAGTTATCTTTGTACAAGTGCCGCCACACATGCTGGACACCATCTGAACCAAATAAGTTCATCTTGGTCTAGTCAGACCACAGGACATGGTTCCAGTAATCCATGCTCTTGGACTGATTGTCTTCAGCAAACTGTTTGCAGGCTTCCTTGTGGGATGATGACACTGCAGACGGAGTTGATGCAGAGTGCGGTGTATGGGCTGAGCATGGACAGGCTGAACTCCCACTCTTTCAAACTCTGCAGCAATGCTGGCAGAACTCGTGTCTCTTTTTTTTTTTTTAAATATCAACAGCCTGCCATCTTGTACAGTGTTTGAGGTTCACATATATATATATATATATATATAGGTATTTGTGAGAAGAGCTTAAATAAGCAGAGACAAGTTTTACTAAGCGAGTCAGACAGCTGCGCATTTGTTCTTGCTAAATGACAATTTGTCATTCATAGGATGGACAATAGTAATTCCAGACATACCATTGGTTGGATTAACGGCCGTGGAATGTGTGGAATGTCAACTGTGCAAAGATCTCTCACTTGAGTGTTTCACACCTATCTCATACATTTTCAATGTAGAGTTAGTGGCTGAGTGAAAACAGAGTGTCACCTCACATTAGTTAAGCTTTAGAAATAAAAGCACATACAATGTCTAAAAGCTGTAATAAGCAGTGTGTAGCCAACACCTCTGTTTATTCAGTTCTGAGCTCAAAAGTCTTGGCTAGAGTTTCACAATATATCAGCACATCTGAAAACAGGTTTTTGGAAAGTCTAAGTTTAGAGCAGATTTAATCAGAATATAGATTTATGACACTCTTACTGTTTTGACAGTGTTGTTGCTGAGTGTGCGCTGAACAAAAACCTGTGTAACACTTGGGGAAAAATAATTTAAACGGATATAACTGATAAAAACAAAACAAAAAGTCAAGACATGTCAGTCACGTGACATGCTGCTCATGTGATTGAGAATGAATGCTGTTCAGTTTCATTTTGTCAGGATTTTAGCCAAATTGTTTCTCTAAATATCAAAGTTCTGCTCTGTATAAAAGTCAACCATAGTTTTACATCACAAAATTAGAATTTTGTGAAAAAGTTATTTTGTGCTCATAATTTAATTCAGAAAGGTAAATTGTCATATTTTATATTCAATTAATTTAAAGTGATATTTCAAGCCTTTTTGGTTTTAATGTTGATCAGCACGACTTATTACTGATGCAAATGAGAATTATTAGAATATTTCTTAATAGTTAAAATAGTAAAATAATAATAATAATAATAAAAATAGATAAAATAGTTACATTTTTTATTACTTTACAAAAAGTATCAAACATTCAAACAAAAAAAGGCAGAAATGTGACTTTACATGTAATGAGTATAAAATAGATGACTGTTTACGTTTTAGAATTACATTATGAAATTCTAATACAATATTCTCATTTTTGGAGATTTTGGCACAAGTACATACGAGTTAAAGGGAAAATTCTATTAAAAAGTTGTTTTTTCCTCCATTATTTTAAACTGTTAACCACTACTGAATCACTCCCTGTTCAAACAATGACTGAGCACTTAAAGCATTCTCTCTCTCTCATTAAACAGACCTGTTCAAATGTTTACTTTCTCCCTGGCTGAGTGACCATGGCAGGAAACGGACTGTGTCACACATGAGAGGATTCAGTAGAGAGTGACCACTTTAAACACAGACATAATTATTGATCTGTCTGTCACTGCACAATGCCAGTGGAGGTGAACTGCCTGGTACATTATTAATATACACAAACTAAATGGAGCATGGCCAAAAATACAATAACTGCACCGGTCGGCATGCACGGTCGCATGCAGAAAGGACACACTCCAAGGGCAAGGCACACCTCCAGAGAGAAATGACAAGCTGACTCTTTCCATCTCTCTTTTTTGCCCATTCTGGTCTCCTCAGGACCCAGATTGCTCCGTCTTTGTTCATTCTATTCTAAGTGATGGAAACGCAAAGGCCTGACAGGGTCCTGACATGAGTCAAATTACAGGATGCATTCTGGACAGGGTGGTAATTATACAGAGTTCTGTAGAGACTCATCCACCATCCTCCACATCTCTGGAGCCCACAGGCCCTGTCATACAGAATGATGTACAGAGTGTTTCATTTTCCCCTGTAGATATTTTTAAATGACTAAATATTAATATTTAATAAAACAATCAACAACTAGTAAAGTGCATTGCCTGAAGACAAAGCAGACTACAGGTTAGCTGCTAGTTACTAGAACATTGCTATGTGGTTGTGAGGTTTTGCTACATGGTTGTTAAGTGGTTTCTGAGTGGTTGCTAGGTTGCTGAAGTGTGGTTGCTAGGTTGCTGAAGTGTGGTTGCTAGGCTGTTGCTGTGTGGTTGCTAGGCTGTTGCTGTGTGGTTGCTAGGCTGTTGCTATGTGGTTGCTAGGCTGTTGCTGTGTGGTTGTCTAAGAGGTTGCTAGGCTGTTTCTATGTGGTTGCTAGGCTGTTCCAAAATACTTGTTAAGTGGTTTCAAGACTGTTGATAAGTGGTTGCTATGGTATCCCAGGTTGTTGCTATAGTTTTGCTAGGTGATTGCTAGGGTATCCAAGGTGGTTGCAATAGTGTTGCCATGTTGTACAGAGTATTTATGAAGTGGTTGCTAGGTTTTGGTGATAATGAATTAAGTCTATGGGAGGAACAAAGGATGAATGAAAGACACACAGAGGAGTGTGGGCCAGTACCAAAGGACAAATTAAGAACACAGAGGAGTGAAGATGTAGATTACAGTTTAAGAATCTGGTCTGAGTCAGTTCAGACTGTTTAGTGTTTGCAGGTTAAAGGGTTTAGGGCAACAAATGAATGGAAGTCTATGGGAGGAAAAAGGGATGTCGGGGAAAAAAGACAAACAAGTGAAGGTCAAAACAACACTGAATACATGCTCGGGGTTCTACCCTGAGATAGTGTACGTGAAATGGCGTCTGTGGGATGTGGTGGAACAAGTCTGATCCATAACATCTCTACCTCACAACTCTCAGGACTTAACGTATTCCATGTCATGGTCATAATGTTTTGGCTTATTTGGGTATGTACTGCATTTCACACTTTGAGTGCAATAAAATCTGTACCAACATCATCATCATTCAACATTACAGATCAGCCAAAAATGAAAAAAACACATTTGGTTTGGGTGACTCATGACCTCCACCCACGTAGTTGGTGTAAGTGCATCATTTCATGCAATTCTCCTGCTGACAGCGTCACGTTGCCAGATTATGGACACTGTTCAAGGTGCTAAATAACCATTAATGACCAAAGCCATTACTCCAAAACAAACTGTAATCCCAGTTCTTTAAAGACTTCTGTCAAACATCTGACACATAAAGCCACCTGATACTAAACTGACCAAACGATGAGGTTTGTCAACACTCACCAGGGCTGTCAGAGTCTTATTATTAATCAGCTTTCATAAATCAGCCAGATTAATGAAAGCTTTCTTAGGAATGAACTGGTGAATGTTCTTAAGATAAACACTTAGACTACGTTCACATTACCAGACTCTGAACTGATTTTTTGCTGATCTGATTTTTTCAGGGCTGTGTGAACATGTCAGATCGGATCTTTTCAAAACAAATCTGAGGTGGGGTCCTAGATCATATATGTATCCAATGTGTGGGCATGGAACATGACTGTGAACAGTCAGACCAGATTTCATGTGTTTTTGTCTGTACCCATGAGCGTAGTGCTGAGCCAGAGCTGTGAATACAGCAAAAGTAAGCCAACTGCCCTTTATTCACCTGATCATGTACAGTCTACTGTTTATAGTCCTCCTGAGCAAAATGCCATCATACATCAGATACTCACACCTCAGTTTTAATACAATCAGTCATCTTAAATACAAGGTGATGCCCCAAAAGTCAAAATTATCTACCTAATATAAAAATGTAAGACACATATTTATTTATAAATATACTGATAATTTGTGTACAGTGTATGCTGGTGTACCTTGAATAACTACATGAACCCATATTACACAACACAACTTACATGTTTTGTCATTAGCCTACTTTACTCTGATGACTTGCACTGAATGGAATCAGTCAGGGATGCACAGTCTGGACAGTAGCTGCTGATAGCCAGCCTCAAGCAAACCTCCAAATGATCATCAGTCATAGTGGAACCATACTTGGACTTAATGATCTTCACGTGTGAAAAGGCTGATGCTGAATAATGCAGTCAAGACAAACACACTTCAAAATGACAGTAAAAAAAGCTCCTCCCACTCCGTATGGAAATGGTCAGTTTTAGGCTTCTTACACAGGCAGAACAAACATACATGTTAAGGACTTACAGGTGAACACGGACTGCTGGTCAAAACACTGTTTACAAGTCCAGACGCTGTTTTATGAAGCGACAGCAGAGACGGCCAATCACACGTTAGCAAGAAACGGCAGAGCCAATCGAATGAGCTTGTGGGCGGTCTACAGTGAAACAGGATTTTCAGATTGAGCGGCTTGGAATCCCGCTGGGTCCTAGTGCTCGACCAGTCTCCCAGTATGTCAATCAAGTGAGATGTTTTATAGCGAGGACGAATGATAGGCTGACGTCTATTTTTTGAAATGCCATGTGATCTACCCACAATACCTTTGCAATCGACTGGTAGATCGCGATCGACGTATTGTGCACCCCTGATCTAGGCTGTGAAAACATGTGGCCGCAGCAGTGGGCAGCCCTATACACGGCACCTGGGCAGCAGTTGGGGGTTAGGTGCCCTGCTCTAGGGCACTTAAGTCATGACCTGTCCAGGGATTGAACCATCAACCTTCCATTCACATGACCTAACCACCAGGCCACGGTTGCCCCAAACTAATTCAAATTCAAATTCTAAAGTGTCTAATTACTAATTAAACTAATAATTATTCATAAATTAATTAATTTGTCATATTTTTTAAATTAGCCACAAAAACACAAACCTGGCAGTCCTGTACATATACAATGTGTTTTGTTGTTGGTCAATGTGCGCATGCGTGTTGTTTCAGACAGATTCGTTCACATTACACTGGTCACTTACATTCATCTGAACTGTAAAGAAAGTCAAATCTGACCCGAGTAAAGACTGAGCAACGAGGCTTGGAAATATGAACGTAGACAAGAAGTTCACAAGGATGCACTTACATGCAATTCTTAGAAAAAAATTTGTTCTCTTAAGAAAATCTTGTTTTCTTATGTATGTTTACTGCTCAACAAACACTGCCAGACATGTTTTGATTTTGTATCCATTTCTCAGTTAGTTTTGTTTAATTTACTCAAAGGAGCAAAATGAGTAAAAAAAACATCAAATAAAACCAAAAACAAACAAAAGATACAGATGTGATGATTACTGGAAGTAAGGCTGCAATATTTTCATTTGAAAGTTTAAAAGCTTTCAAAAGAAGGTAAAATATATTTTCAGACATTATTTGTGACTATGTGACTATGTTACGATGTGTGTCTATGTGACAAAGTATTAATTCAAAACCGAGAATAAAACCGAAATTCCGCAAAAACACTTAAACAACATAGCGAGATGTTATCCTAGAAACAAAACGAAACATACTCCGGAAACTTGAAAGGGTCTACTTTTCAAATATATAGAGCTTGAACCAAAATATAATTTTAGATATTTGTGAGAGGAGCTTGAATAAGCAGAGACATGTTTTTGCGCACGGCATTTTTTTCCTGCCAAAAGATGCACTCTGTCATTCATATGATAACGACATTGTAATTCCAGACATTCCATTGCTGGGATCCAGTAGCCTAATATCTGTGGAATGTAGTTGCTGAGTTTGTGCTGAACAAAAGCCTGTGTAACACATTACGTCCATCATCAATAACACAACACTGTATCTGTACAGGGCTGCCATCTTTGAAGATGTAGTCATGAAAAAAAAAAACTTCTGAGGTGGCAGGATGTTGGGTTTGGTAGCTAAATAAAAAATAACAGTAAGACTAGAAGATTTATTCTTTAAAGATTCTTTAAACGTCTGTGATTAGACACTTTAGATTTTTGGCTAGTTTTAGTTTGTGTAGGACAGCTTTTATGTACTTTGGTGAATCTGGCCCCAGGACATTATTGAAACATCAATCAAGTTTATTTTATATAATAAAGTAAAAATAAAGTAGATTTTAAAGGCCAAACAAGATACATGAGAAAAATAATATATATATTTTTAAATTATAAAAAACACGAAATTTTAATGGGTGTCCATCATACTGTTGATAAATAAACACCATCAGTTCACTGCGAAGGTAGAGTAATAAACTTTCAGCAAGTCTGACTGTACTTATGACTTTTCCTTCTTTGCTCGAGTCTTTGGCTTGCTTTATAATCTTCATTCCTCCTCCATCTCTCCTCTAGCTTTCTCCTCCCCTCTCTGTCCTCGTGTCTAGTTTATGAGATGAGCCATTACTCCACATGTAAGCTCCTTCTGTTAGACTCAGAGCAGCAGCCAAGGCTCGAGAAATCATCCCGTCACGTAACGGCGGCCTTTTCACCCACTAGCCCCATGTGTGCCCAACCAGTTCCCATCTGTAGCCCAACTGTTCTCAGACCGTTCACACTGCAGTGCATCAAGTGTACAGGTGAAGGGCAGCAATGGGGTCGAGCTTAATGGTCTGAACTCATCAGTCTGTCGCCAAGTACATCAGACGACAGGAGTCAGTGTCAAAGTTTCAGTAGAAAATGAGACTAAGATGCCTCCCACATAACTGGGTGAACATAAACTAAATTTCCAAAAGTTTGTAGACACTAAGTGTTAAGTCAAATTTAAATCAAGATATTTTCCACCACTTAGAACATATTAATATAACATATCAAAAATGACTGTTATTGTTATTGATATTGATAATGATAATGATAATAATAATAATAATAATAATAATCTTATTCTATTTGAAAGTGAAAGGGCACACTCAGTGACCAATGTGCTTACACACAGAGGAATTTGACACCTGTAATAAAACCCATGCATGCATTGAAACACACAGACACTAGTGAACAAACCCAGCGTGGTGGGTGAACACACTTGCCCGGAGCAGTGAGCAGCCCTACCCTTTACTAAAGCCCTACACTTTAGTCATGTCCTGTTGGTTCAGTGGATGGAACTGGTGACCACAAGACATGTTCCCTAACCTCAGAAGAAAAATAAAGAATTTTGATGATAACGTTGATAATGGTGACGATAATGATGACGATGATGATAACGTTGATAATGATGACGTTGATAATGACATTGATAATAATGACGTTGATGATAATGACATTGATGATGATGATGACGACATTGATAACAATGATGTTGATAATGACGTTGATAACGATGACGTTGATGATAACGTTGATAATGGTGATGTTGATAATGACGTTGATAATAATGACATTGATAATGATGACGATGATGATAACGTTGATAATGGTGACGATAATGATGACGTTGATGGTAACGTTGATAATAATGACGTTGATAATGATGACGATGAAAACATTGATAACGATGATGTTGATAATGACGTTGATAATGGTGACGATAATGATGACGATGACAATGTTGATAATGATGATGTTGATAATAACGTTAATGATAATGACGTTGATGATAACGTTGATAATGACGCTGATAATGATGACGTTGATAATAATGACGTTGATGATAATGACGTTGATGATAATGACGTTGATGATAATGACGTTGATGATAACGTTGATAATGGTGACGATAATGATGACGATGATAATGACGTTGATAATGACGTTGATGATAATGACGCTGATGATGATGACGACGACGTTGATAACAATGATGTTGATAATGACGTTTATAACAATGACGTTGATGATAACGTGATAATGGTGACGGTAATGATAACGTTGATAATGATGATATTGATAATGACGTTGATAACGTTGATAATAATGACGTTGATAATGATGACGATGAAAACGTTGATAACAATGATGTTGATAATGACGCTGATAATGATGACGCTGATAATGATGACGTTGATAATGATGACGTTGATAATAATGACGATGATAATAATGACGATGATAATAATGACGATGATAACGTTGACGCTGATGACGCTGATAATAATGACGCTGATAATAATGACGTTGATATTGACAATGATGACGATGATGTTGACAATGATGACGATGATGATGTTAATGATGATGATGATGACGTTGATAATGATGACGTTAATATCAAGGCAAGTTCAAATGGGCTAACATTTAATAATAATTCTGAATTCAGTTACTTTAAGATGCCAACAGGTGTTCAAATGCACCTGGGTAGAATCTCCATAGTAGAGCTTTGAGCAAACAATGGAACACTTTGGAACAGCCACATGAGCCCGAAACCCCCATGTCCAAAGTCAACTACCTGCTAAAGGGGTTAAAAGCCACTTAGCATTGTTGAGCTGCATTCTTTTGAGTGATGAAGCTTTTGATGAATTGGAGTTTGCAATCCAGAACTAATCATCTGACACCAGTTCCT
Source organism: Crenuchus spilurus (assembly GCA_036984385.1). NCBI lineage: Eukaryota > Metazoa > Chordata > Actinopteri > Characiformes > Crenuchidae > Crenuchus > Crenuchus spilurus. The sequence continues at coordinate 5,913 of BRDA01083796.1, read as the reverse complement.
GACCGCTGGTACTGTTTTTGTGACTGAATGCAAATCCTCACAGCAATGTTCCAACATATCATGTAAAGTTCCACAGTAGTTACCTAGGAGTATTAAAATGTCAAATATTTTGCCAGTTCAGCTTCAATAGATTAGAAAGATAAAGTATAATCTGCAGGGCAGGAATTTCATGGTGGATTGTAAACCATTTTAATACCAGCCCCATATGAGCTGATAGAGACGTGCAGCAGAATTACCAAATACTGATTTTGTAAACTAATTATCCAGCTGTAATTGGAGTCAGTGGCCTGTCAATATCAGCAGCCAACAGGGGCAGGCAAGCCACAGCTGGAATTAGTCACTTATATGAGTCTTAATGACAGCTGCAATGAACCTTCAGTGGGAGGTAACGAACCCAAAACCAGCAATTTAGGAAATCTCATCTCGGTGTCAGGTGGAGAGGTTATCGTCATGTGAAGTTGATTTTGTTGACTCTGCAGACTGGCTGCTGCACATTTGGGAGAAGTTATGGAAGAAGTTTCAGGGATGATTATATTACAATGTAAAACTTTAAACAGCGTTTAGAATGATTACTGAAGCAACTACAGAAGTAGGTCTTTGTTTTCATGGATAATCCTGCAAGACTGCAATAAACTGTTCATACATTCAACAAATGAACGTAACACCACCATTTCCTTTTTTATTTATTTACCCGATTTTCTCTACAAGGTGTGTAGCTATTCAATTCGCCCGTTTGTTGACTCTCCCTATCATTTGTAATGTCTCTGACTCTAGGAGGCTGCAGACTAACACAGGCCTCCTCCGATGAATGTGAAGTAAAGCTTTTCTTCAAGCTTTTCTAACTGCTGCTGATACATCACTGCCGGGAAGCTGTGTATCACTCAGAGGAAAGCGCAGGATCCCCAGTTCTGATGGATCACCTGGCAGACGCCTGACCCAGCCGACATTACTTAGTTGTGATGGGAAGAAAGTGCCATCTTACCCACCCAGAGAGAGCACGGCCAATTTTTGGGCTGCTGATGCCAAGCATTAGTCTGCTAAGAGACTCGGGGGACCCCGTTATCTTTTTAAGAGTGTGTTATTATCAGGCCATTGTTGTTATGTTTATTGTTTTATGCCCCTAAAGCTCAATGTTTTGTTTTATTCTATAAATATACTGTCAACATGTTGTTGTACCACGTTGCAAATGAAACTATTCTCATTTAAAGCATTTATGTAGAAAAAATGACCAACTGGACAAAATAACTCAAATCTAGGGCTGTCGAAGTTAACGCAAATATAATTAATGCGATTAACACAATCTCAATTTAACACGATTCTAAACAAATAGTACCGTTAACGCAAATTCTTTTTGTCCCTGCGAGTCTTCCGTAGTTCCTGTTGAGACTTGACTGAGCGCTATTAAGGGTAGAGGAGTAAAGGCTGTTTTATACTTTCCGCATCAAGTGCTTTGTGAATGATGGCGCAAGGCTCGGATTGTCTTTTTAAAATAATCTTTATTGACATTTTTCACTATACAGTGGAACCTTGACTTACGAGTTTAATTTGTTGTGTGACGAAGCTCGTAACTCAATGAGCTCCTATATCTTCATCAGTGACTTTTGCCTTTTTCGCCACACTTTCCTCACTTTCTCTTGCAGGTCGGTTCAATAAAATCCTGTCCAAAAAGCCTCGTTTCTTCCTCCATTTCAAAATGTTTAAGACATTTGTTTACAGAAAGACAAGGAACCACTCTTCTTCTCTGCAGTGTCGGCAGTGATCTCTGCACTCACACTCATTAGTGAGTCCTTGTGGCGAGTGGCGGAATCATTCATGATTAATCGCCATTAACTATGACATACTGAGATTAATCACAATTAATTTTTTAATCCTTTGACAGCCCTACTAAAATACATAGCGTTTTCAGACCCCTAATAATAGTTCATATTCATTTTCAAACACGATAGAAAGGTTTGAAAGTCTGGACCATGGTCTGAAACAAGGTTTGTGTGTTTGTTAGCTTGTATATATTGGTCTGGTTAGTTAAAATTTTTGATGCATTTTTGCGAGCACACCAATGACCTCTTTGTATAATATGCCTGCATCCTGTCCTCATCACTATGTGAGATGCATCTTGCTACACTGATTGGTTTGTAGAAGGATGTGTGTCTGACGTTGGCATGTGTTTATCTTAAGGTGGCATTTCTCTGCAGTCCTGTCATATCCTTTCTCTCTCACCCTCTCAGAAAATAAGTTTTTGTGTGCTTTATGTGCTACCGCAGCTCATTTTTTCTGCTTTTTCGTTAATTTTTCATCTTTTGTTGTTTTTGAATGGATGACGAATGCATGCCTTAACTTCCTGTATTTGGTTCAAAAGTTCAAACCTTCTAGGAAAGGTGGTGAACCATGGTTCAGAAGATCCAGACCGAGACCACCTCTTTTGGTCAGACCAAATTTTGCTCCTTTGGTCTGGAGCGTGGTTCACACCTCTTTCACACCTGCTTTTTTTGGTTCGGACCAAACTGAGATGTCTGAAAGTTTAAGCAGCTCAGCTTTGTTTGATGACTTATAACCATCAGATGTCTTCTTGACATTCCAGAGGTTTTCAGTGAGGCTCACATTTCTTCATTTTTTCCAGACCTATGCCAACTACATATCCAAAATGTTTGTGGACACCCCTACTAATAAATGCATGCAGCTACTTTAAGTTGACACAAATGTACAAATGCACTTGTCTAGTCCCTGTAGAAGTACTGACAATAGAATAGGACCAACCATGAACCGATTGGCACCATGACTAATGCCAGGTGGGCTAGAGGGCCCAGCATTGAGCTGTGGAGCACTATTCTCTGCTCCATTTGGGCTGATCGTTCAACACACTGACCTCATTAACTTGTTGCTGAATGCAATCAGATAATCACAGCAATGCTCCAAAATCTTTGAAGACAGTTACTCCAAAAAAAGCAGCATCAACTCTTTAATATTGTGAATTTCAGAAGAAACACTTACTTCCATATCTTACTTCCAATACTTTCCATATCGTGTTTCATTAGTTACAGCAATGTAAACACTTCTGAAGCTAATTCACAGAGAATAGCTGAACTCCAGGGCAGAATTTCTTCCTAATTACAGAGAAAAGCTGTGCAGTGCCTTTAGGAAGCATAATGATCATAAACGTGTCCTTGTCTACGGTGAGCATTCAGTCGCAGAGCTGAATAATGTTTGATTCTAATTGGTTTATATGACAGCGAGGATATTCTACTTAAAGGTATAAAATATGAAAGTGGGCAGAGGTGACTTAGTCTTTATGACTCAATTACCTTGATTCTGGGCTAAATTAAGACTGTGATGTCTGACTCTGCTTGGAGGTTGAGGTCTAAGTGGTGCAGCTCAAATTATATTAAGGAAGACTAAACAATAAAGCAGAACAAATCATCCATGGAAATAAAAATAGTGTAAATTAGGCGTCTGATTATCTCAAAAACCTCCTTACAGCTACTGTTAATATGCTGTTTGTGATAAATTGCGTCTCAAAACAAACACCTGGACAAATAAAACGGTCCTAATATCTGTCGGAACAACTGAAAGACAACATTTGATTCTTTGAAGAAACATGAGACGCATGAAATGTGCTGCAATAAACGGCACGAAAAGAAATCCATCCAAAGTGCCAAAGTTATCTTTAAACCAAATAATGAAAATGGAGTCGGGCCTTGGAGGCAAGCCAATAAACATCAATATTACTGCACAAAGGCAGCTCGTCAAAAGGCATAACAGTGTATTTCTCAGCCTGTAATTCAATAACAAAGAGAAAGGAAAGTTTTAAACAGTGCCTGTGGCTGCACAGCACAGAATACTGCTTCTGCACAATATGCAGGAATTATAATTGAATGAGGCCCATACGTTCTGTTTCTGCACACCTTCAGAAGAATAAGTGGAATATTTTGTAAAGGCAGACTTTATATGAACATCTCTCAGGTTTATTGCAGCTTTATGCACCAAAACTAATCGTAATACAACTTATCTGACCACCCAATGCTGCTATTCCAGATACTCACTCGTGGTGAGGTAGGACAGTGTCACCACCTCTTAGCTCAGTTTTGGTCTCTCCCCCATGATGATGATGAGCTCATAGGCTTCACTAACGCTGAACAAAATGACCTTTTCTTTTTCAAAGACATACTCTAGGTAAAGAAACCTTGTACATAAAAAACAAGAGTTTATAAAGTGTTTATTGATGTTTATAAACTAATAGACTTCCACACGTCTTTGTCTTGCATACCCGGAGTAAGTTAAT
>BRDA01083795.1:37045-58051 GCA_036984385.1 Crenuchus spilurus | reverse complement strand
CATTGTGATTTCTGGATGTTTTCTTTTAGATTATGTCTCTCACAGTGGACATGCACCTAAGATGAACATTTCAGACCCCTCCATGATTTCTAAGCAGGAGAACTTGCAAATTCGCAGGAAGTTCAAATACTTATTTTCCTCACTGTACATACAGTACATACATACACACCAGGGTCATTTTTGAGTAGCCAATTCACCTGATCTCCATGTTTTTGGACTGTGGGAGGAGACTGGAGTCTCCAGAAGAAACCCACAACACACAAGGAGAACACAAAAACTCCACCCAGATGGGGACTTGAACCCAAGACCTCAATGCTGAGAAGCGAATGTGCTAACAACGGTGCCAAACACGGTGTATAAGACATCTCTACAGTCCATAAGTCAGTCATAATCATCAAAATACATTACCAGAATGCCCCTGAACCTGTGAAAACCTCATACACATCTTAGTGAAGGTCTCACAGACCAGTGGATGTGGTTCAGGACACAAAATGACTTCCGATTAGCCCCTGTATACACTTCCAGTGGTGCTGCATTCAGCTATTCAAGGTTATTTACTTACAGTACATCATAAAACACATCAACTAGTCTATGCAAACTTATGATCTGAATACAATTTGTTCATAGAGGTTCATTTTGATGTGCGACTATTGAGGTCTAGTCCACAAACTCGCCAACTTACCCCAAAATGTTTGGATGTAGCTCCATCATTCCAGAGAACACAGCTCCACAGCTCAATCCTGGGAGTGGAGGTGGAGGTGGATGCAAATATGTTCATCTTCTTCAGAGAGTCCTATTCTATTGGCAGTACTTCTCTACAGGGACTAGACAAGCCAGGTGTGCACTAGTTCATCTGTGTCAACAATGGGTGCAACTTAAAGTAGCTGAATGCTAAATTCACTAGAGGGGCTGTCCACAAACTTTTGGACATATAACACATGTCTTGACTGAGTGACTATATCTGAGGTCATTTGTAAATGTGATTTCTGGGTGAACAGTAAGGGTGAGCAGCCTGTAACAGCAAAAAAAACTGGATTCCACATGGTGTGAAAAACAATTTGAAGCCGCATTTCTGCTGGAGGCTCAGCTCTACAGATGCACCTGATGTGTTTTTGTGTGTTCACAGCTATGATTCCCCCATAAACCCCTTCTGTATGTCTCTATGTAAATGGGTTTAGGTGCACCTTGGCTGAAGTATGAATCAGTAGCGGAGAGTGTGAGATAAGAGGCCTGTTGGAGGAAGGAGGCAATGGAGGGAGTGAAATGAAAGCTTTGGCTCTGTCTCCTTAGCGGCGCATGTGAGCGATGGAGCTAAAGGTGACACGATAAACTGTGCTATCATGGCAGTTCGAGGTGCCCTAATCCCTGCCTAATCCCTGTCATAAATCCATCTGTTATCTGTGCTCTTCCCCCACGTTGCCTCACAAAGCATATGTGTGTGTGTGTGTGTGTGTGTGTGTGTGTGTGTGTGTGTTCCTGCCTGGCACTTTGATTTATTGTGCCACGCTGGCCCAGGCTCCTGCAGGCCGCAATGTGTGTTTGTTTTCCATCGTGCAGGCAGACAGCACTGGCCAAATGTGTTTGTACAAGCGACTCCACGGTAGCAACACTGCTAACATGTGTGTGTGTGTGTGTGTGTGGTGAACGTGTGTCCTTGTGTGTTACTCTGGGGAGTTTCTGTGAGGGTGGTGATGGAATTAATTGGACTTGCAGGCGATAAATTATCACCGTGATGAATTGCATGCTGACTGTGTGTGTGTGTGTGTGTGTGTGTGTTTAGTATGCATACATGCTTCAGTCCATTCACTCTTCTGATCTACAAAAAGGTCTGTTTTGTATGAACTGCTGTCCTTCAGATCTCCAGGAAGCACGTTTTACACCCATATCACTCTTTAAAGGAACAAAATTCTAATTTTACAAGAGAAGGAAAAACCTGCTTTGTTTTTAATGAAAGTCAATGGAACCAGACATATTTCTAAATCATTTTGGGCCATGTCTTTGGGTCCAGTTATCATGCAATATACACACAATGTAAGGAGCAATTGGCTTTTTCAAATTATGCCAGAAGCTGAAAAATGACAAAAATTGAGATGTATTTTTACAAATGAACTCTTCATATTTATCTCATATTTATGTCTTTTTAACATCCAATAGAAACCAAGACACGTTCGGAGGCCAAATTCTGCTGCTTTAGAACAGTAGCTGCAAGGGTAATGCTTCTACTGAGGTGAACAAGGCTGTTTCTGCAGGTTGATGTGAAGAAGGGGTTTGTGAACACTCAGATGCTCAATGTGCACGACTCCAAAATCTCAGATACACACTATATGAATCTGCAGAGTTGTATGATAAGCGATCTCTGATTGGCTGTCTGGTAACGTTGGGGAGGTGGGACAAAAACAGCTCTACACAGTAAATATGTCAGTGTTAAAGCAACACTATTAGAGTTAAATTAACACTGAGGGTGTCAACATGTAACACTCTCAGTGTTAATTTAACTCTAATAGTGTTGATTTAACACTGGCAGATTTACTGTGTACACTCTTAAAAGAGATGGTTTGTCAAGGGTTCTTTACTATAGAAAACGGTTCTATATAGAACCATGAACATGCAAAGAAACCAAAGGGTTCCTTGTATGAAGAAATGGTTTTTCAAAGAAATGAAGAATGTGCTGCAGATGGTTCTATACAGAAGACCTTTGAAAATGGTTCTATATAGCGCCACAAAGGGTTCCTCTATTACGGCAATCCAGACATTGTAAAAATAGCAGAACCCTTTTGGGGGCTATGTAGAACCATTTTCAAAAAGTTCTGTATAGAAGCATCTACAACACTTTTCTCATCAATCTGCAGAACCTGTTCATCCACGCCAAAGGTTCTTTGAGTGTTGATGGTTCTATATAGAACCATTTTCATTAATAAAGAACCTTTGAAGAACCATCTTTTTAAAGGGTACTGGAAGCAGAGCATACATCCAAAATGACAGATTGTTTATCACTATGTGATGGATTTTCCCTTCTATTACACACAGATGAGGATTAAGCAGAAACATTTATATCTGGTGTATTATTATTTATATTTATCTGGTGTATTATTATTTATATTTATCTGGTGTATTATTATTTATATTTATCTGGTGTATTATTATTTATATTTATCTGGTGTATATTTATCCTCAGTATATTACTGGTTCACTATAAGCTTCCTAAAGAGTTTAAATATGAATATTGCTATATATACTAACACTGCCTGGCCAAAATACCAAACGTTCACCAAATGTGCTGGTTAAGGTACACTGACAGTAGTAGTTATGCTGAAGTAGCTGATATTGATATATAATAGAGTTAAAGTTTAATAGCAGACTTTCCTGTCATTTCAATGCTTTTAGCACTTCAGCACTACCTACAGCATGATGCACGACTTCAGCGCTGTGTTTTACTGCTCATTGCCAAAAAATGAAGTCATGAAGGTCGTAAGGTTGTGTTAGCCATTTGTAAGATTTGTACTGCAGAGGAGTTTCTGTTGTAATTCAGTCAGTTTCAGGTTCAGAGCCTCTGCTCTCAGAATGATATAAACTGTGCGCTAAAACAGAGGATTAATGAAGCTTTATAAACATACACAACCTTTGACCGGCGATCTTCTGTCACTGTCCTGTAAGACAAGAGTCCACACTCTCCTGTCTTCAGAAGTTGGAAGTTAGTTCAAGCGCAAAACGAAATAAACACAATATAGTCAACATTTGCCAACACATACAGTTTATAACGATGTCAGTCTACTTTACATTGAAAGTCTAATGAAATAGATTAGATTTAACTTTTGCCAATGCACACAACAGAATTTGACCTCCACATTTAACTCATCCATGCGGTGAAACACACACACACACACACACACACACACACACTACTGAACACACTAGGCTATGAGAACATGTCCCCGAAACAGTGGGAAGCCCTATCTATGGCGCCCAGGAGCAGTTGGGGGTTAGGTACCTTGCTCAAGGGCACTTCAGTTATGACCTGCCTGGGGATCGAACCAGCAACCAAAAGATCAGATCCCTAACTACCAGGCCATGGTGCAATGGTCTAGTAATTAAGCTAAAGTAAGAGACTGTAAACAATGATCAAGAGTAGAAAAAGATATGGAACTGTATGTGAATTGAAAATGTCCAGAAGTTTATGGACACCCCTTCTAATCAATGCACTGCTGACACAAATGTATAAATGCAATAGTTAACATCCATCCATTAGCTTATTTGCTTAATTCTAATCAGGGTTGCGGTTAGTCATCTACAGTATCCCCTCACTGGGCGCTGGGCAGATGAGTCTATTATTGGTTATTAATCAGGTAATTACCTAATTAGGTAATTAATTAGGTAATAAACATTGGCTAAATAGTGAGTCATGGGGAATAACAACGCAACATGAATTTAGAGAATTTGTATGTAAATATCTGCCAAATAATATCATGTCTGACTAATACAACATTGGCTAAATCATAAATTCTTATTAAAAATATGATACCACTTAAAGATATAATATCGGCTGAGTAACAAGCAGATGAATGAATTCACTATTTGACAAGCCATGTGCATTATCCTCCGAAGCTTCTGACTTTTATTACACAAGTCAACAGTGATACCAAGAAGCTTAAGAGGCTACACTACTTATTAGTGATTTGTATGGCCTAACTCATTAATAATGGCCTAATTAATAACCACAAACAAACTTGAAACAATCCATAAACTATAAGAGTATACGAGGTCTTAATTCAGTGGTTGATATGAATTCAATTGCTTTTCAATAAAAACACCAGCGATGACTGACTTGTAAGGGTTAACTTTCCTCCTCATCTGCTTCATGTAGGATGGAAAAGGCATTAGTGGATGGAAGGATGACAGCTCCATCATGACCCTGGTGGCCCTCGGAGAGTGCCGGGAGCACTTGAGCTCCATCACAGACAGCAGACAGACGTCCCTGCGCTTATCACCCAGGCCGCAAGACACAACCCTCAGCTGCCAGTCTCCTCTGCTTTAATATAGACATTCAGCAGGGTGAGGACAAACACACTCAGTCCATTTAGTCAATGATTTAAGGGCTAGAAGGTACCAAAGCCATGGTCAGTAGTAAATATACAATAGAATATACAGTAAATACTATAGAGTAAAGGAATACAATCATATATGTACATGTGATGATCCAGTTAGGGTTGTAGACAAGGAGACAGGAGGCAAGGAAGTAATAAGACCGTGACGGTGAAGTGAATGCTAATACTAATGACTTCAACATCCACGTAACACTAAGTACCAATATACACATCATTTCATATTTAACTTCACATATAATGAATGACACGGACTGACACAAACAGAAGATACTTAAAGGGGCAGTAATTAAGACACACATGAGGGAACAGACATGAACAATGAGGTGACATCACAGTGAGGTGTAGACAATGACGTAGTGAAGACATGTGAAGGATGAACTCTGACACAAATGACAGGGAGAGGGGGCGAGGCCCTGGACGGTGCTGACAGTATATAAAATGACATTTCAAGCCTTTTTCACTGCAGTGCTGAAAATGATTTACCACCCAAACATTACCTGCAATGTGGGGGTCTGGGTCAACAGAGTTATAGACTAGAACCCATCCTCCTCTAAACAAGGGCTTGGCTGATCATTTTTAATTACTGGAATTGGTACTTGAGCTCAATTTCCATGACAATAGTCATGTTCCTCCCACTGTGCCATTTGATTGGTAGACATGTAGCCATATGTCGATCAAATCTAATCAAGATTGCTTTTCTTTTTAGAAGTTAAAAGCACTTCTGTCCTCGAGTTGCTCAGCAGACTAAGGTTCTGTCACTATAATCTGAGGATCACAAGTTTGAATCCCGGTCATGCTGCTTGCCATCAGCAGCTAGGACACGAGAGAGCAAAATTGGTGCTCTCTCTCCAGACAAGTAAGATGACACTCTCTCCCCAGCACTACCTAAGAAATGTTGGCTGGCTCATTCATCTGCCAGGTGATCCATCAGAACTGGGGATCCTGCGCTTTCCTGTTGCGATGAATCATCAGCAGTTGGAAAAGAGCTGCTTCTACATATATATTAAAAAGAACTTCATTTGTATAATATTCTAGTATGAAACTATGCTCATTTAATGTAATTTGAAATAGAAGCATCCTTGTACATTTTCACACTACACAGTAAATCTGCCAGTGTCAAATCAACACTATTAGAGTTCAATTAAACACTCTATCAAAATGTAACACTCTCAGTGTTAATTTAACTCTAATAGTGTTGATTTGACACTGGCAAATTTACTGTACTACTGCTTCTACTGCTACTACTTCTACTTCTACTACTACTGCTATTACTACTGCTACTACTACTTCTACTACTACTGCTTCTACTGCTACTACTACTACTACTGCTACTACTACTACTACTGCTACTACTACTTCTTCTACTACTACTACTTCTACTACTACTGCTTCTACTTCTACTACTTCTACTACTACTACTACTACTGCTACTACTACTGCTTCTTCTACTACTACTGCTATTACTACTTCTACTACTACTACTTCTACTACTACTGCTACTACTACTTCTACTACTACTGCTTCTTCTACTACTACTGCTACTACTACTACTACTACTGCTACTACTACGTCTACTACTACTGCTTCTTCTACTACTACTGCTACTACTACTTCTACTACTACTTCTACTACTTCCGCTACTACTACTGCTACTACTACTTCTACTGCTACTGCTTCTTCTACTACTACTGCTACTACTACTATTACTGCTACTTCTACTACTACTGCTACTACTACTTCTACTACTACTGCTACTACTACTTCTACTGCTACTACTACTTCTACTGCTACTGCTACTACTGCTAATACTGTTACTACTTCTACTTCTACTGCTTCTACTTCTTTAGGATACAAACAGTAAAACATGCACACACGTGCACACACACAGTTGGCAGGAGAAGAGGTGGAGCTGGTGATGATGAAGTGGAGCTGGACATCAGCTGCAGAGAGGCAGTGTTCAGCTCAGCGTGCCTGGAGGGGAACGATGATGATTTCAGAGCTTTCCTGAGCAATTACAGGATTGTGTGCTATCATCTTTCAAATGAGTTCTCCTGCAGTTAATGGCCTGCATTTTCATATCTCTACCGAATGCCTTTATGAGGATTATGGAATCCATAACTGTGATATACTGTATATCGGATATATCACAGAGCGTCTTTGTGTATGGTTACTGTAAGCGCTCTGTCTGCACTTTAATGTGGATTTCATTTACAGCTGATAGATATGAACTCAGGGGAGCTTACACTTCGCAGGGTGCTGCTGTCAGTGTGTGTGTGTGTGTGTGTGTGTGTGTGTGTGTGAGAGAGAGAGAGAGAGAGAGAGAGAGAGAGAGAGAGAGAGAGAGAGAGAGAGAGAGAGAGAGAGAGAGAGAGAGATTATCCCTGTAGATGCATACAGTAGAATGCTAAAGTTTGGGTACACCTGGTGAAATGACTTTTATTTTTTGAGCATGAATGGCACTTCTATTTATTTCCTTTCATTTCATTGCTAAATTTAAATGAATGAAAATAAACATACAGTGTTTGATTTTTCTTTTCTATGTTCAATTGAACAAATCAACAGAGTTTAATTTTAGTAGTTACGTCTATAGTTAGAGTTTGGCTCGTATGTGCATATATCAAACATTATGATGATATATTTATACTTCTTATATACCTATATTGATATACACATATAATGAGCCATCCCATCATTTGTGCCAAGACGTATTCAATTTTTGAATAAATTAGATGTTGGCACATGGTTATCTTAGACATTTAAGGTGATCAGGGACATGTAATGTTGTAGATGATAAATGACATGTATTGTATGTATTAGATGTCCTTTTATATATTTTATTCAATATAGCATTTCTAAACATACTAGTTTTCTTTGTAAAGTGTAAATTATTTTTATTTGCCTACTATAACAAAACTATTTCAGAAGAAGCAAAAATCACCTGGGTCAATATTAGCCCCCTTAATTAAGATCTGACGGTTTTATTGAGCCATAGCACAAAACACTGCAATGGTGTAATGATGAAAACTTGTTATATCAAGTCACAGCTGATGGTTATCTTCCAATTTACACACAGTATAAAAGCTCACATACCCTGGACAACCTCTGCAGAAACGATCTTTAAGCCAGACTGAAGTATGCTAAGGACAACCTGGAGAAAGATTAAACAGACTGGAAGCAGGTCCTTTGGTCAGATGAGGCAAAAATAGAGCTCTTTGATCATATAGACTTTGCTTATGTTTGGAGGAAAATGGGAGATGCTGTAACACAAAGAACACCATCCTCACAGTGAAACATGGTGGTGGGAGTATTATGCTGTGTGGAAGCTTCAGTGCAGCTGGACCTGTGAATCTCATCAAGGTGGAAGGAATCATGAAGAAAGGATGTGTGAAGATTTAGAAAGAAAACAAAACTTGGTCTGGGTCGTCGCTTTCTCTTCTAACATGATGACTCAAAACATACATCAGTCCTGGTGAAGAACTACCTCCAGAAGACCAAAGTGAACGTTATTGACTGGCCTGCACAAAGTCAAACCTGTTAAAAATCTGTGAGATGAACTGAAGAAGAAGGTTCGTACCAGAAGGTCATCAAATCTGGAGGAGCTTGAGAAATCTGCTAAAGAAGAATGGGCTGAGATTCCTCAGCAAACGACTGCAGGCTGTTAGCCAGCAAAAAGTATACACAACTGACTATTAGCATCACGGGGATAATAACTTTGACCATGATAGTTTTTTGTGAAATTATTTCATTTCTGTGGGTAAAGTCAAATGACTTAACTGGGATGTTTAAAAACGCTGTGTTTAAAGTTATTCGCTCTATTTAACAGCACTTGGGAAATACATTTAAAAAACACATTTTTCATAGAGGGGCTAATAATTTTAAACGTAACTGTATCTAACATGATAACAAAAACATGATTTTAAAACATCTGTCTGGCAAAATGTCTTTTTCAGTGTTTCTACAGCTGTCCAAAGTACTATTATAATGTTCTCATATGTACATTTAATGTAAGTATATTGTCACCCTACAAATATCACATTTGTGGTCATTAATGTCAGTCCCAAATACTGATAATTAGGGTCCTTGATTAGCAATAATAAGTATAGTCCTGAAAAAAATCTGTCAACCCCTAGATATGAAATGTGTGTGTGTGTGTTAGTGTGTGTGTGAGAGAGAGAGAGACTAGAAGTTTATATGTGTGTCACTAGAAGTATATGTGCATGTGTCTCTGTGTGTGTGTGTGTGTGTGTGTGTGTGTGAGACACACAGCGGGAATTCCACAGCTCACTGTCACTTCCTCCCCCTGTGAGTGGGTGTCTGCTGGGGCTTTTCACTACCTCACTTTGTGTGTGTGTGTGTGTGTGTGTGTGTGTGTGATAGACAGATACAGAGCCAAAGAGAAAGAAAACCAGAGACAAAGAGGCAGATAGTCAAAGAAAGAGATATGAGAGAGAGAGATGGAGAAAGAGAGATAGAGAGATGGAGAAAGAGAGAGAGAGAGAGAGAGAGAGACACAGAGAGAGAGAGAGAGAGAGAGAGAGAGAGAGAGAGAGAGAGAGAGAGAGAGAGAGAGAGAGAGAGAGAGAGAGAGAGAGAGAGAGAGAGAGAGAGAGATGGAGAGAGAGAGAGAGAGAGGGAGAGGGAGAGGCCTTATCATTGCTGTATGTACAAAATAAGTTCCTACATGAGTACTGTGTGATTGTGAATCCTCTAAAGGAGCTCTAAAAGACTGAGTGTGTGTGTGTGTGTGTGTGTGTGTGTGTTTGCTAGTAACAGCACACAGCTGCAGGCGCAGTAAATAGCCTCCACATAAGCAGAGGAAACAGCATTGGGGAGGTCTACTTGTCATGCAATCTGTCTGTTTGTCAAAGGCTCACGGTCTGGATCCCAGCTAAACTACAAGCCCTAAACCTCAGTGACACACAACCATTCCCACAGCAGCATTACTCTGGTGTTGATTGCAGCCGGATTGCATTGACTTTGAATGGGGGCACTAATCTGGCCGTAAGTCGTGTTTGCTTATCGCAGAAGCGCCTGCATTGTCATGGACAGCAGTGGCGTTAACTGACCTCTTTGTATTCAGTAGTCCACTCTGGGCCACTCTCTCTAATTGAAGCTGTAGGTTTATGTTGGAGGTGTTTGAATGATTTGGACTACTTTTATGAGTTTTTCACATTTTTAAATTGTATTTATTATAAAATCAAATAATAGTGAACTCCAGAAGAGAGCTGCTTTTATTCAGCTGTTACTAAATTCTGCCTAAAAACATTGTGCATCATAGTATGACTCCAAACAGCCTCATTTTAACAACAGCAACAGAAAATGAGTTTTTGGGCAGATCTCACTCATGTCTAGAGTCGGAGTAAGTTTGTAGATGTTTGTAATTAGGCTAATTTGGCAAAGCTTGACCTCAGTTAAAAACAGAGTAGTTTGCAACTAAACTGTTCACAATAATGGTGATGGAAACCAGACGTGAGGCAAAAGTGATCTGAGACATCGCCTTACAATCACGTACCTAATATCACTTCATGGTGGAGGGAGTTGCAAGGCCAAATAATCCCCAAATGATTTTTTTGATTGATCCCTACCATTATCAGTATTAGATATAACTACTTAGCACATGTAGGTTAGCTGAACATTTAGGAAAATAAATGAAAATGGTTATACAAGGTGTCCAGTTTGATTCTTTACCCAAACAACCGTGAATACCTTCAATACTAATGAAGATCTGGTGATGAAATTTGGATTAAATATATCTCAGTCTGTAAAAAGACTGACATGTATGATTACAGTGTGTGTAGATGGGTGTTAATTTCTGATGACTAATATCTGTTGCTGTAGGAGTGGAGGCCGGCGCCCATCCAGCTGTCTCCATTGCCTGCCACTGCAGTGAGACATTAAAGTCCTCAGTTATCCTCATGGACACAGCAAAGGACATTGGTTATTTCACTCTGAGAATTGTGTAGTTTTTCCTTGCCACTGTTGCCTTCGGCTTGCTCACATCGGGCTTAGATTCAGATTGTTTGATACTAATTATATAAAGCTGCTTTGTGACAACGCTCATTGTAAAAAGTGTTATATAAATACATTTTGATTGATTGATTGATTGATTGATTGCAGTGATCCATGCGTTATGTATCAGTTCACAATACATGGTGTGAATGTATTGGATAACAAACTCCATTCAGAAGACACGTCAGGGATTTCTGAAACAGTTTGGAAACAACAGGATTGTTGGTGGATAACCTTTCACTACATGGAGCGTTGGGTTCAAGTAGGCTTTGGTGCCAGCGGTGATCATTTTTAGCATATGTAACATCAGTCTTTTTCACACAGACTGAGGTATATTTAATTTAAATTTCATCACCAGATCTTCATTAGAATTAAACTTATTCATGATCATTTGGTTAAGAAGGAAACAGGACACCCTGTATCTGTTGTTGACACCAAGACCCCTGGTTTCTATCACTACCATTGTATATAACTGCATTTCTTTGTTTATGTCTGAGTGATTGACTTATACAAAATTATTGAAACATGGGTTCTCAAGGAATGATGGTTAAAAACAGCCAAGGCAGACAGATTTGCAGACAACTTGAAAGTAGATTTTGTACAGTCTGGAGAGGGTTTTACATCCACTACTTTTTCATCTATCCATTCATTCATCATCTTCTTAACCACTGGTCAGGGTCGTGGTGAATCCATTCTGGGTATTGGGCAGAACATTTAGTGCTGACCACACTCACACCAAGGCAATCTAAAGTAAAAAATTCACCTGGCCTCCATCCTCCATGTTTTTGGACTGTGGGAAGAAACCACCTAGATGCTAACCATGAAACCACCTTGCTGCCCACTCCTATTTCACAATTTTTTGAAATACTAATTTAAAAAGTCAAAAATAAACAAGCACACAGAGTTTTTTGGTAACACTTTATAATAACTTTCATTAATAAGGCATTAACTAATGATTAATAACTGAACAAATCATTAGTTCATGAGAATTTGAACATGAACAAATGTTTATAAATGACAGTTCATGTAGTTACTAATGATTGTATTCATTTTTGCAAATGTTAACTAATTATTAGTAATTTATTAATGAAATTCTCATTAACTAATAATTTGTTCAGTTTTTAATCATGAATTAACAAGCTATTGATTAAAGATATTATACAGTGCTACCGAGTTTTTACACTCAAGTACTGATATCTCCAAAGATGAAATGTCACATGATGCTCTTCTCCCTGGTCAGACCAAAACAAATATGGCGGCAGAGGACTGTCCAGGAATGGGTTTCTTGAAAGAGTCACTGAGCAACCACTGTGGTAACTGTGGAGAGGGAAACTCTCTATCAGTTAACTGTGGTCCAATGACACACCAAAGCTTGGTATATTCGGACATGATTACAAGCACTTTTACTAATGTTTCTCAATGAAGACAAGATGCATGCAAAACTTCTAGTAAAACAACTATGAAACCCACAGATGTACTTGGATTTATAACAGAAAATGCTTGTTCTGTCTGCTGTTTAAGAGCTGCAGTAACACAGTCAAGTAGTGATAACCGTAGGCTATGAAAAGCTCAAAGTAAATATGGGGTTAATATTCTTCATGAAGTCTACTGCTCAATTATTTACAGACCACAACCAAACAGCAGCTCTCAGTTTATGACGTATAAAGCTTTTTGCATAACCTGAAAAAAAAGTCGCCATGGCTTCATTTGCATTTTCATACCTGTTTGACCTGCACGCTGAACAGGAGGAATATGACCAATGATTCAAGATCAAGACAAGAAACAACCTTCATTACTGTGATGACAACACTCGTAGCAGAAGACCTGAGGGGCCTTCAGTTGAATATGAAGAAGACACTAGTCATGACCACATGAAAAACCACTAACTTGTTGGAGAACATGTCTAAGTGGTGGACAGTTTTTGCCTACTTGGATCAATCATTAACAAAAATGGATACAGCAGTCATGACAGAGCGACATTCAGCAGAAAAACAATGAAGGAACTGTAACAGTTTGTCTCTTCAAACAAAAACTACAAATGTCCAGACTCTGTGGTTCTTTATAGATGTGCAAACTGAACAATAAAACAGTAGAACAGGAAGAATGTTGATGCTTTTGAACTTTGCATCAACATTAGGGTGACCAGATCTGAGATGATGAAAAAAAGGACACCTCAGTGGGGTTTTATATTTATTTATTTATTTATTTTTGGAGTGCTTGATCATAAATTGTATTATTATTATTATTATTATTATTATTATTATTATTATTATTAATAATAATAATAATTATAATTATAATAATAATAAAAATATGGACAAATTATGATTATTTTATTAATAACTAAATTTTATTACGAATAATAAAATTATACAAGTAATATTAATCATTAATAAAATATTAATTCATTATTATATATTATTAAAAATAATAAACTGTTAAAAGCATGTAGCATAAAATTATCACTCAATCCTTTTCAGTCAATTTCACTTCAGCTCATCATCACCAATGTTACACTTATGTTTGGAATGTACAGTCAATAAACCTCATTTACACATAATTATACTTTATTTTGGAGCAAAAATAAGCAGAAATTCTGAATTATTTTGAGAATAGTTCAACTTAGAGGCATGTAAATAGATGGCTTATCACAGACTGGTAGACACACACGCACATACTTAAACGTTAATGTTTATGAATTTTATTATTAAACCTCTGATAGTAAAATACGTCTAGCTGTGACACAGAACAAACGCGTAAATTGTAAACAACTTACAGTTGAAAAGGGAAGCAGTTTGAGGGAGTGACAGCAGCGACAGCCAATCACACGTTAGCAAGAAATGGCAGAGCCAATCGGTGATCTTGTGGGCGGCCTAAAGGGAAACCAGCTTGGATTTCTGCTGGGTCCTAATGCTCGCCCAAGTATTTAATATAGCGTAACATCTCACTCAAGCGAACCAAACGGATCAATCAATTCATCCATCTTCTTAACCACTTCATCCTGGTCAGGGTCTAGCTACAGCCAGGACAATGTGCAAACCAAAAAGAAGCTCTAATTTTGGACAATCTCTGAGAAGAACCAGTACACCTGAGAAGACAGTTATGCTGAAGAGTTGAAGGTAAAAAACAAGTATGTCCAGCAACAAGAGACAATCAGAACAATTACGAAGAAGCCATTAAGCCTGAAGACCCAAACAAAAGACTGGAACACTGTCCATATAATCACCTGGAGTCAGAATCAGCTTGACAGTCCTAAATCATAATTGTACAGATGACATTTGTGAACCATCTGCATGGAAAACCATCTTGCAACTGTAATCAGACGGGAACCTTGTTGCTGAGATTACAGTGGATTCATGCTGTCGAGCAAATTGATAACAGCAATCTTGCTCTCTGCACCCAAAGAGCAGACTATTTATAGTCCAGGTTTTTGTAAAGTCTAATCTCGGGGCTGAGGAGGATTGTGTCCCCAAATGTGTGGTGGGTTTGACGTGAGCCTGATGGAGCTGAAAGAGCTGATCTGCTTCAGATGACTCCCATCTTGTGTTGCTGTAAAACAGGCCGTGTGACAGGCAGGGCCTGCAGAAGTGAGTCTTTCTCCACAGTTGGCCTGTGTGTCTGTGTATGTGTGTGTGACACACTCGGTTTGTTTTGGATAGGCAATGCTGTGGTTTGCGTGCTCCCCTCAGACCACATTCCGAAAACACGCCTGCTCTGCCAACCACGTTCGAAATGGAAGCGTTCGCTGTTTTCTCTGCCGGAACGATGGGATCGATGGGCCGGGCCTGTGTTTGTGTGTCTTTTGTGTGTGTTTTGGCCAACCACACGACCTTTTAGTGGTGAAAGTTTGCTTTTTGCTTTCCAGGCCTACGCCTCATGTGCATCTGTGCTGCAGCATTTGTGTCTGTGTGCTTTCAGATGCAATTTTAACATCACTCACAGGCTTATCTGCTGGATCTGTCAGAAATCATATTTACATACAGCTCTGGAAGAAGATTCAGAGAGCATTTCAAATGTCCAACCCAATCTCCAGACCTGAACCCCTCTGAAAATCTCTGGAATGTGAAAGATGGAGAGTCACAGGGCATCAAATGAAGCCCAGCTGTGCCAGGAGTGGTATACATTCACCCAACAGCAATGCATAAGGATGCAAAATTAGACTTATTTTAAGAAATACTGACTTCTTAAAGTTAAAACATTAGAGTTGTTGGGTTTAAAAGGGAAAGCATAAAAATGAGCTTGTTTTCTTTGAATTATTCAAGACCTGAAACACTTTTCTGCAAATAAATGTGATAAACAATAAACATTTTATTTTAATTTGGGAGAAATTTTGTCAGTGGGTGGCACGGTGGTTTGGTGGTTAGCTTCACGGTGTTGAGGTCTTGGGTTCAAGTGCCCATCTGGGTGGAGTTTCCATGTTATCCTCATGTCTGCGTGGGTTTCCTTCAGGATCACTGGTTTCCTCCCACAGTGCAAAAACAAAGCTCAGGTAAACTGGGTACTCTGAATTGTCCATGTGTTTGTGTGTGCACAGCGATGGATTGGTGCCCTGTCTCGGACTTAGCTGGGATATTGTTTAATGCCCTGCCTAATGCCTGGTGAAGGGGTAGGAGACTCACTGTGACCCTGATCAGGATTAAGATGTCAGTAGTTTATAGAACAAAACAAAAATGTTATTTTTTTTCTTTCTATAATTTTTGCCAATTTTCTCCCCATCACTTTGCACTGTCCCTGACTCTAGGAGGGTGAAGACATGCACAAGCCTCCACCACTGCGTGTGATACAGCCACTTTTTGAACTACTGCTGATACACCGTCACTGGGGAGCCTAATGTGCTTGGAGGAAAGCGCAGGATTCCCAGCTCTGAATGGACCAATCAGTAGACGCTCGAGCCAGCGGACATTGCAATGTGAGAGTGATGGGGAGAGAGAGAGCGCCATCTACCCGCCCAGAGAGAGCACTGCCAATATTTGCTCTCTTGGGCCCCGGCTGTTGATGGCAAACAGCATGACCGGGATTTGAACTTGCAATCCTCTGGTCATAGTGTCAGCGTCTTAGCCTGCTGAGCCACTCGGGGCCCAAAAATGTTAGTTTTACATGTCATGTCATGTCACACGCCGTCATCGCTTAGCGATGGTAGGCTGCACAGACGAGTCACTTCTCTCCAATGCCATCTGTCTCTGGTTGCTTGTAGCAGGCTAGCAC
This sequence comes from Crenuchus spilurus, assembly GCA_036984385.1. NCBI lineage: Eukaryota > Metazoa > Chordata > Actinopteri > Characiformes > Crenuchidae > Crenuchus > Crenuchus spilurus. The sequence goes on along the minus strand of BRDA01083795.1, from coordinate 41,735 downwards.
CTGATAATCCAGTCCACGTTTTGATGTTATCCATCCAGGTTATTCTTGGTCTTCCACGTCTTCGGACTCCCTCCACAAGTCCAGTCATAACACTTCCTTCAATGCTCTCATGTGCTGCCTCATCACATGACCGAAGTAACGTAACTTGCGGGATTTAACGTGCATCAGTAACTCCTTTTGAGTTCTAGCAGCTCATAGACTTGCTCAGTGGTCATCATCTTCATCCATGAGATCTTCAGCAACTTCATGATGCACTTGTTCTCAAAAGCCTGAATACGTCTTTCTTGGAAATGGAACATTGTCTACTTCTGAGGACATGTTTTCCTACTGAGTCTGGGTTCTTCTCAGTGTTTCTGCCTCCTGCTCTTGGAGCGCTGTTCCTCACACCCACGTTTCTGGAAAGCTGTTCTGGGACACCGTCCATTGTAAAAAGTGCTGTATAAATAAAAACTGATTTGAATCTGCTCGTGCCTTTGTATGCCATGATGTGTTGACAGTGCACTGAACTCAGTGTAGGCTTAACTCTTGCTCTCTGGTTGGCCATTAACTCAAGGCTAAGCAGGGGTTGCTCGAACAGTTCTGGGAGAAAAACAAGAGGCGGCAGTGCTGAAAGCTTGCACTGGTCTCTCCCAGGTCCTGTACTCCCACACACTTCATGGCAGGACCACAGGGGGGGAAGGCTTCTTTTTGGTAAGCCCCCTTCCTTGTGTTTCCCTCAGGAAAAGCTTGGACAGGGAGTGGGTGGACATCTGAAAGACCACCCCCCACACTTTCCCTCCTAATGCCCCCCCACAACGAGTTCTGACTGAGACAAAGCAACCCAGCAGCGACCCTCTCTTTGTCCTGGCTGGAGGTTTCTATCCAGGGGGAAATCAAGGTATCAGACACCAATGTGGATTGGATGAGAAACACTGTAAGCCCCCCCCTCCAAAACCCACCCAACAAAAAAACCACAGGTCCACACACCCATCCCCAAATCACCAGCCCCTCCGTGACTCGGGCATGCCATCATCGTTATTAATGACCGCTAGAATGTGGCTACCTCAAGGTCCAGCACTGAATAAATATCATTCATCACCCACACAATTCAAACAAGCGAGACAGATGGGTATTAAAGTACATACTTCTAGCTGGAGGGGATGAACGGTGCATGTGTGTGTCCGCATGCAGGAAGAGTGATGTTTAACATAAGAGAAAAGTGGAAATATTTGAGTGCAAACACGCGGCAATAGTTCAAGGCTGTGGACACCTAAAGCAGTGGTGGACTGTTATTTTATAACTGATATTATGTCTGCTGGACGAAGGGATTTTATCATTAACATTCCAGGCTTATTACATACTAAAGTGTATTAGTCAGTAACTAGAAGGCCTTCAATGTAAACTGGTGGGGCTATTCATAGGTTATAGAAGTTTATAATAAAATGTATAGGCAGTTAACTGATTCTTTCATATCTGATGATATCATTGATATTTTACATTGCATCTAGAATGATTATAGTGACCTGCCAGTCATTTTCAGTCATTCTCAGTTAAAATCATCTTTTTATGAACCTACAGTGTATTGTCTGATACCTGAAATGGTTGTGTTCACATTTATAGTGCTATCTATTTAACACTAAAGGTCTTTTAACCCTTTGACATCCTCACCAATAAAGAAGAAATTGAATTATTATTATTTTTGGGTGGGGTGCGATAATAGAAAGAGTAATTTTTTAATGTACATTTTAAACATACAGTGAGATGACACTTTATAGTTAAATCAGAACATAAACTACAAATACAAAAGCTGTGCATTTTCCCTCGGAGGTCAATAAAGTATCAATCTATCTATCCATCCATCCATCCATCCATCCATTCATCCATCCATCCATCCATCCATCCATCCATCCGTGTTCTGGTGCAACACCACTAATGGTTTCTTAGCATTTGATCCAATTTATTCTTTGTGGTTTGGCTATGAAGCTGCAGGTTTGCATTCACACAAGAAAATGTTGCATTTCTAGTGACCGCTAGTGGATGTTTATAGTGTAACATACCTCTACCGATTGGTAGAGATGGCACAATCGCATTGTGTTAAGTTCAATGTCTTCTTCAAGAAGATATTGTGACTCAAATGTGCTCTACCAAATAGGGTTAAGTCTACTAAACTCAAAGCTTTAAGTTCAATATTCTATATATAAACCATTGCCTGAACAGCCACAACATTAAAACCACTCATAGATAAAATGAATAACACTGATCTTCCCATAACAGTGTTACGTGTGTATATCTATGATATATTAGATGGTATAAGAACAGATGGTTCTTGTAGACAGTGGTGGATATTTCCTGACACATTTTGACAAAAACGTTATGGTCAGATGTCTGGGTCTGGGCATCTTTGAAACAGCAAGGTACTTCTGGTCAGCCTACCGACATGCCCTCCAAATTCTCCAGATCTCAATCTGATCCTCTGTGGATGTACTGGAACAGCAAGTCTGATCCACAGTGACAATTTACAGGGACTCCAAATGTCTATGAGCCAGCAGAGGACAGCTTAACAGGTCTTGTAGAGTCCTTGATTCAGTGGTTTGAAGCTGTTTTGAAGCTCCTGTGGCACAAGGAGAACCAACAGTATATTAGGCATATTTAGTTGTTTTTAATGTTATGGTCAGTGTAAACTGAATGTGTTCATTTTAAATACATGTAATTAATAAGAAAATGGAAGTCTATATGTACATATAGCATATACTAGCAGACCACTGACCTAGAGTAAGGACACTGTTGCAGATAGATTTGTATACCGTCTTGTGACATAAACAATTTGGTGCTGGAACTGTAGGCTTCAAGGGCTTGATATCCAACCCTATCTCTGCCAATATATGCCATGTAATTTGGATGGCCAAAGAGAGTCTTTGACTGAGAAGTGTTTGCTCAAAATTGGACCAAAGAATTTTAATGGGCTCTGGCTAATGGGACCTAATTGGAGATACTGGGAGGTAAGGAAAGGAGCACGGAGCAAATGGGCTACGGGTGGGCTCGGGTTTCACTCATGGAAGCCGGATAGGAGAAACATTATAGCAATTAAATGGAAGCTGAACTTTTTTTAAGAAAGGACGGGAGAAAGCATGAGAAAAATGGTGTAATCCAGGAGAGCCAGTGGAAGGTCAACATTCCTCTAGAAAAATTGCTGTGGTCAAGCAGAAAATGGGGCGAATATTCCAGAATGGTTCAGATTTAGAACTCAGACTGGATTTGGGTCAAATTTTTCCTGACAGATCTTAACAAGGCCGACACATATAATCATCACATCCGGCAGCGTTGAGTTGCTTGTGTGGGAAAACTGGTTTGTTTATGACTTGGGTTGTTCATTGTTAGCTGCATGCCTGCGAGCGACCATAATGGAAACACTGACCATACATATGACCATGTGGATAAAGCTCAAGCTCAGTAGCTTTGACAGGTTTGGTAGATGGTTTTTCTCTAGGTGCAGCGAGCCCTCAGGACAGACAGGCCCTTGAGACCACTGAGTGGTATTTTTAGAGACGAGTCTTATCAGACTTTCAGGAGGCCCAAATTTTTACACCATCACCAGGCTGGGTCATACTGCTGAAAAGAGAAAGCATGGCCTGGTGAGGTCTGAGAGCAAAAAGCTGGAGCCAGAGAGGTCAGCAGATGACCTCCCTGTGTGGATGGGTGGGCAACTCAACTGCAGACAAGATCAAGACCACTGGCGACTCCATTAGCACCCGTTTCCTCACACTTGCACTCTACACTTAGACACATGGTCACATAGATATACAGTCAATCCATTATCTAGGATACAGCATAGTTTCACATAAGCAAGTCTACTTGGAATGTATTAACAAGTAGAAGCTGTAGGCACAGTTTAAATGATGCTATAATGCTCTTTTAACTCGCAAATGGGACCTCTATGAAGTTGGAAATAACACGGACGCCATGAAAACAAGCGCTGTTTGTTCAACTATAACATTCAAATGTAACAAATTTATAGTCAGTTAGTCAGTGTTACAGTTTCAATCCTCTACTGTTTCTGTACATTGATTGATTTTAGGTAAATCTCATTTAAAAGTACAAGTAGAACAGAGGTTCTATATTGCTGTTCGCAGTGTGGGCAGCCATGTTGATTTAATATACTAAGCTTGTCATATACAGTTGAGAAGAAAAGAATGTGTTTTCCTTTCCTCGCTTTCTTTTGTCTTTCCTTTGAGTTTGTATGTAGTTTTTATTACTTGTTAGCTACATTTACATTGTAACAAAAAGGTGATATGTCCCCACCACTCTCTGAAAGAGCTGATTGAGTTCAAAATCTTTTTACTGTTTTGGTTCCACTGGGACTGTTTTTGCTGCAGCACAATTTTGACGCTGGACCAGAGTTGAAAAAAAAAACCTTCTTTGATTGATAATTTTCATTAAAGTCAAATAAACAAAAAAAACACACCACTTTCTAGCAAAACAGTACTACAGGGGTTAGACAATGAAAGTGAAACAGCTGTCATTTTAGGGAGGTTTCATGGCTAAATTGGACCAGTCTGGTGGCCAATCTTCATTAATGTCTACAACACACGTAACATTATATGATATATTGACACGAGAATGGACGATTGACTTGGAAGTGTGAGACGAGAATGACCACGTTACACTGTAATTACTTCTAACCGGTGGTCTGACCAGGTTAAATCGGTACTTT
>BRDA01083795.1:0-37035 GCA_036984385.1 Crenuchus spilurus | reverse complement strand
AAAAAAAAAACCTTCTTTGATTGATAATTTTTGTTAAAGTCAAATAAACAAAAAAAACACACCACTTTCTAGCAAAACAGTACTACAGGGGTTAGACAATGAAAGTGAAACAGCTGTCATTTTAGGGAGGTTTCATGGCTAAATTGGACCAGTCTGGTGGCCAATCTTCATTAATGTCACATTGCACCAGTAAGAGCAGAGTGTGAAGGTTCAGTTAGCAGGTAAGAGCACAGTTATATAGTATATTACAATGCACACAACATTATGGTGACATACCAGAGTTCAAAAGAGGACAAATTGTTGGTGCACGTCTTGCTGGCGCATCTGTGACCAAGACAGCAAGTCTTTGTGTCTAAATATTATTGAGCCACTTTGGGGTGTTTTGGAGGAGCGAGTCAGGAAACGGTTTCCTCCACCAGCATCACGTAGTGACCTGACCACTATCCTGCAAGAAGAATGGCTTAAAATCCCTCTGACCACTGTGCAGGACTTGTGTATGTCATTCCCAAGACGAACTGAGGCTGTATTGGCCACAAAAGGAGGCCCTACACCTACTAATCAATTATTGTGGTCTAAAACCAGCTGTTTCACTTTCATTGTCCAACCCCTGTACATTAATAAAACTAACAAAAACATTTGAGTCAGTAAGATAAGTTTGTTTTTAAATTGCTATTTATTTGGTTATGCTGTAATTGGCATGTGACTAGTGTAGTAATATGGTAAGCTTGTTTTAATGGTCAGTAGTGTTTTTCTCCTATGAATCAGTGTGGTTTGGTTCAGTCCCAGCCATGATTTCTTTACAGTGACTGTGCATGCCCAAGGAATGTAAATTTGATGGGTTGCTAAACTGTACGCAGTATCCAGTCCAGATTCTTGTCCCCAACACTTTTCAAAGCAAAATTACACGCATGCTGAACAATTCCTTTTTTTGCCCTCAATAACCTTTTGAAACCAATTCAAGAAGCTAGCATGACTCCTGCCATCATAATTGCTTCGCTGACTGTTCCAACGCTACACCACAGAGTGATGTGTGTAAAATGAGACCTGTTTTGCTGTAACATTCATGTCATCATCCTGTTATTACCTTAAAGACGTCTCACTTTACACCTCCGGTAATTAAATGTGCTCTGATCACACATGTTTCTGGCAGCTTAGCGATCCTCCGGCATCTCTAATGATTGCTGCCTCTCCTGAGCTCCTTAATTAAAGGAGTTCAGACAGCTCATGGATTTCTCATTCATTCAGAGCGGGCACGGCAGCCCGCAACCACAAGGCCCAGTTAAGGCAACAAACGCATTTTCTTAATCCGAAGATTCTCTCTCCGTCTTGCTCACTCTGCTTCTCTTTAGAGGGCTTAAATCAATAAGTGAAACAGCTTAGTCGAGATAAAACATACATATGGGGTTTTTAAAGAAGGCTAGACCCAGGCAGTCCTTAATAAAGTCGTATGAGCTGATAGAACGGAACGTAGAAGGGTTCTCAGGATGTAGCGATTGTGATTTCTGGCAAGTTAAACCGGCGTCTTGGAAAGCCACATGTTTTCCATGTCCCAGGGCCTGCATCAGAAATCAATATGCCAAGAGGAACAGATGGAGGCAAAGCGACGTGTACGGAATTCTTTACGCCTCCCGGCGATATTTACATATCTAACCAAGGGTCTGACGCTCCAAGATCCAGTCAAGTGCTGTCTCCAGACCTCAATGCTCCCCTCGGTTGATGATTTATTAGTGCTTTGGCAGTGCACAGCCAGCAACCTGGCTGCCTTTCCACAAATGCATATGTCGTTCCTTCTATCTCTGAGTTCAGAACCACATATGCCTTTGTTTGTTTTGCGCGTTTGAAGCTGAGGTGTGCTCAGTTGGCACAGGAGCGACTGAACAAACGAGACAACAAAATGGCCCCCCATCGTCTTGCCTTACTGCCAGCACCTGCTGCCATTCACAGCCTCAGTTTACGCAACAAATATCACCAATTGGTGCCAAAGAGTCAACCTCCAAGCTCTCAAGCCATTGCCCTACTCAACCCATAGATATCCAGTCATATTTGTTAAGGAATACTGCTAAGTCGCTAGGGTAGAGGTGATAGCAGGTTGTTGGCAGTAGCAAAAGATCATAATGTGTTTCACAGTCGCGGTTGACTCTTCTTCTCTCACTCTGCCTCTCCGTGCCCTGCCTGAACTGGTGCTCAGTCGAGCTGAGTCGTGACAGCTGCTGAGGTGCTGTGGGACAGGCTGTGATGTCTTCCCCATTCTAATGACTCCACTTGCTTTCGCAGTGTAGTGGGACACTTCGCGCCATTAGAGATCCTGTGTAGCGTTACCAAACAGCGGCCCTGACCTCATCTGAAGTCAGCTTTAATGCTAAGGTTCTGAGGCTAGCACCAGGCTGTTATTTACAGTCCACGAGGACTTTAAGGAGGGGAGGAATTAGTGAAAAAGGCAGTGCTATTGCACAACCCCCAGTTCTCACTTAACACTGCCATGGGATACTTGCAAGCGGAGATTTGCTGAGGGAATGAAAGGAGCCCAAATGAAGTTACTGTGGACAATAGTTAGCAATGACTGAATGTTTCTGGGGGGCTCTTTTAAGCTCTCAATAACTTCCTTGATCTCCAAGTTCTCTAAGCCTCTTATGCTCCTTGGAACCACAACTGAAGAATAACTCAACCAGTCTGCATTGTTTACAGTGTAGTTACTGGATGATGCTCCTTAGGGTGTAATAAAAGTCAGGAGCTAAAGAGGTTAAGACATTGGTCCAAATAATTATGTTTACCAGAGCTAAAAAACAGACTAAAAATAGTCTGAATTTATAACAGTAAACACCCATTTCATGATGCATGCATGAGTTTATGGGCATTTAAATATCTGTCTTCTTTCCTTTCCTTCTAATTAAATAATATAAATTATTAATAGCATCTCAAGAATGTACTACAAAAAAGCTCCAAACTGTTAAGTTAAGTATATGTTAAATGTGTTACCAATAATCTGGTTAATATTTACCTGAACCGCATGTAAGTTGACTAAGATATTTACATTTACAGCATTTGGCAGATGCTTTTATCTAGAGTGACATACAACAGTGCTTTGTTTCCATTAAGAGAATTATCTCAGCTAGTACAGACAGTTTAGAGTCCAAACTACTCTTCAGTTCTGACACTGTTAGAACTAAACCATCACTAATACCTGGAAAGAAGGAAAGATACACAATTATACACAATATAAGAGCTTTACAATGTATTACAATAAGTGCTGGTACATTTCTTGCTTTGTAGGCGAGCATCAGGGTTTGGAGTCACGAAGTGTGGAGTGACATGAGAGAACTTGCGCTTATTGAAAACCAGACGAGCAGCTGCATTCTGGATCAGCTGTATTCTAGATCAGCTGTAGTCTGGATCAGCTGTATTCTGGATCAGCTGCAGGGGTCTGATGGCTCTCATAGGAAGACCAGCCAGGAGTTGCAGTAGTCTTGAGATGACAAGAGACTGAACAAGCACCTGGGCGGCATCTTTGTTTACATGATCACGTTGTAGGCAGCATTAGACTAAATTCAATTAGCAACATTTGCATGTGATTTGCATGTGATTTTTTCTTACATATTCAGTCACTTCTTATTCACTTCACGCCACTGTTGGTTTGATGATTTTTTGGTATCTACTGTAGTTCCTCCTGAAACTCAATACAGGAGAAATTAGTAAGATCAGAAAGTAACTCAGCGAGGCATAACCTGCATAAAAAAGTGTTTTCCATTGACTGCAATGTATCTGATACTGCAGAAGAAAGAACTTCAGAGACTCTTTGTTGATGGTGATTAAGGACTCCCACGCTGTCCATTGATTTCTCCTTCACCCAGGGATGAGAAGATGAGCACAGACAACAAACTGGATAGCTTTGTGTTTGATTAGCCAAGTCTTGCATTCATTCACATGCTCTTGGGAAAAGCACGATGCTCTATCTTAGATATGGAGGTCTTCACAATGGCAACATTTGGGAAATCAATCAGATACTTCAGGTTCAAAACTCATTCCTCTCCTTCTGCTTCAACGGAATACCACATGTTCCAGGAAGATGGCTTCTATTGAAATTTACAAGTTTAAGTTATTCTGCATTACATCATTAACAAGCACATCTTGCACTGATTTGAGACCTTCAAAATGCCTTCAAGATTTGGAATAGAAGACAGTATTGTAGCTTTTTGAGCCTTTCTTTTCCGTTCTTTGACTGCCGGACGCAATCTTGTTGAAATTCATCTGGTAGATAAGGCTGAAAACAGTGCTATTTTCTCGGCTTGTACATTTAGGAGAGATTTTTAGCTGCCTCCCAGCAGTAGCTCAACGTGCAAACCTCTCCATCACATCCTTTGTTCCTTCATCACATCCACCTACACAGCTCCAGACTGCTGAGCGGGTTCTTTCAATTTGCCCTGCCTGCATTCATCCCCCTTCTACAGCACTCCTTCACTCCATTTCAAGAGCTTCCATCTCACAGTCAGGAGCAGCAGAAGGTTTGGATGAGCATTAGAAGAGATTAGTTGCATTTGGACAGGATCTGGTGTGCATAAAGTTCTAAGAGTGGCCATAAATGAGGGGCGCAAAGACAAGTGGATGTTTTTTGGTTTGGATATGCCCATTATAAGCTGTCTTTACATCCCTTGAGGATTATTGGGTGTTCTGTTAGGGACCTGGAGGCCTGCGTTAGCACTGGACAATACAGATGTGTGGGTAGATGCCATCTGGGGTTTGGAGAACAAAACAGGGTGTGGGGGCGCAGCATTGGGAATTAGGTCAGGTGACCTGAGAATCCAGGAAGAGAATGGAAAATGATCCGACGGTCATCAATCAAAAACAACGGTGACACAAATGACCAAAGACAAACGGGCGCGAGGCAAAGCTGTACCCCACGATGTCACTGCTGCCCATGGTGGCTCCACGCCCACTGGCGCTGCTGATCAATAGGCCCTGGTGGACACAGCCTCAACGCCATTGGTGAAGCCCTTCGAAGGCAAACCACCGCCTCCTTGAAGGCTAATTGGCCCTTTATGGTTGCGCAGTCTTTCGTGCACATCGAGAAAATAAAACGCCTTTCTCTTCGCCGCTCTGAGTGACAATCGATGTCGGGCCGCCATCTCCGAACGCCAGATGCTCCGCCCGGCTTCATTATGCCTGTCGAGATGGTTGTGGCGCAGCAACGCTGTCGACACAAAGCGTCACGATTATGGTCCTTGGAGACCAAACGTCACCTGCTCCTCAAACTAATGCCATTAAACTAAAAGATCCCAACAGGGCCCAAACCAAGAACAATGTGTTTTCTCCTCTGGCCTATACACTGCCAGGAAGTGCCTGCTGCGTTAGGACGAAAGTAGCATGCTAAAAGTTTGAGAAAACTACGATTGTGTGCTCACTTATGTGAAGTTAGACCAGAGGCTAGACTTTCTGTGAACACAGTACACTTTGCTATAATCTATAATCCATGGTCTGGAGCTCTGGGGTAAGGCGTTGGCCTCCACTTCTCTAGTAGAGCAGCAGAACTGCTCTTTCAAAGCACATTCCTGTAGATGCTTTTCCATTCTAGGCATTGTGTTAAGCTATGGTTTTGATATCTCATTGATATTCTGGGTCTTGCTCAGCGTGAACAGCTCACAGCTGAAGTATTGATGTTCTTCCGCTGTGTTTCAACACCAAGGAACATACACAAAACAGCAACCGCTACAGGTATTTGGCTTCCCAGCGTTAATGCATGATTAGGTTTCTTTATTATAAAGTTTTAAGGTATTTTAAGATCCATAGTAGCCATTAATACAGTGACTGTGGACATGCAGATCCATACTATAGAACAGTACTTGGTTTGGATGCATTATCTTTCCACTTTAGTCCCAAAGGGCCAATTCCATTGAAATAGATCCTCAGGTAGACCAAAGATGGTTACCATTCAATCACTGGACAGAAGGCATATCGGTGACTTTATCAGTAGAGTCAGTGCTCTGTAAGCATCTGCTGCTATTGATGGACTCATGTCATAGAAAGCCCAGGACAGTGGGGGTGTCACCAGTGTGTGATTGACAGCCAAGGGTCGTTAAGCGTGGGTGGACCTCGAAAAGAAGAAGCAGCTCCAAACGAAGACAATACAGGCCCTTCAATAAAGGGATTCATTATAATACTATTGGCACTTTTACAGTTAATTTTTGGATTTTATGCCGTAGCTTGTTAGTAAAATTAATTAGCTACAAATAGCAAGAATTATACGATCTCTGCAGTGTAAAAACTAAACACAGAGGACAGCGAGTGAGATATACAGTCCAGTATTGAAGTAAACGGTAGGGGGCGCAGCTGGACTTCTATCATCCAAACAGCAGTCATTTACTTTTCAGATCAGTTTGCCAAGTAAAATAAGACATAAAGAGAAATTCACAATTCATTTAAATGATCAAGTCTGTTTTACCCTTTTAATACATCTGAACCGTTCATATAAATCACTGAACCACTGTTTACCTGACAGTAGTGCCCACGCACTACATCTAGATCTATTCACATATTAAGCCTCTAAAAGCACATTTTTATATGTCTACATATAAAAACGTCTTATTTTAGTTTATTTTTCACACTCGTATTCCGGCAAACCCCGCCTGATTAAACGCTGCATTGGCAAAAGCGGACTAGCAACCAATCACGGCACAGACCGGTGGCAGAACGCTGCAGGCGGGCCAATCACAGTAAGGGGGCGGGGTTAGAACGCAGGCTGGAATACGGGTGCGGAAAAAAAACACTTCGTCGTTTCAATGTGAGATCAGCCCCCTTATTGGCCGAGTGTGCGCGCGTGTGTGTGTTTTAGGCATCACTCTTTACTCCACAGGGATAAAGACAGGCACAACTTCGGTCCGCTCACGGAGCGGGGAGAGAAACGAGGCACGGATAAAATAATAAAAAACATTTTTTTTAAATAAAAATGACACGGACGGCGACTCTTACGTTCATATGTATTTTATGGATAATAAGGAGAACATCAAGTGCCCGGGTTTATCCTCCTAACGAAGGTAAGAGCGACGTTAACCAGTACCAGCACGAATATTAACGGGAGTTTATGTTTTAACCTGAGTTTTAGTGTTTTCTGTCAGGTAAAGAGAAAAACGTGTATTGTGCTTCTCAGACTGCTGTCTGCGCCTTTTAAACAGCCAAAAATAAAAGTCTGCACCGAGTATTTTCAGTTTGCGACATTTTTTGTCAGGTTTGATAGTTTTTGAGAGGATTTTTTTAGGAAAAACATGCTAAACGTGCTGCTTTTAACTTATAAAAAGACAGTTTTTAACTTATATATTAATGTTTATAGATATTTGTAATGTGGAAAACACCGTTGGCTTCTTACGCGTTTGTATCCGAATTCCGTCGTTCCACCTTAAATGGTGCCACAGATACGGTCAGGAGCCCGAGATTTAAGGTGGAGCGGGGCAATTCAAGACCAGAATCGGAACTTCGCACATACGAGGACTTTGTTGTCTTACAGTACACACAGTACAGAAGTAGACAGTCGAGCATAGACTAGTACAGTAACAAACAAATACACACAATAAAGAGAGAGATCAGAATAATAATAATAATAATAATAAAATAACATTACACTGCAGAGTGCTGCACTTCAGTGGGAGGCAGCAGTACTATAAAGAAAAATAAAATAGAAGTACTATATAATATAACGGCTGGCTGTACATTTAAACAGAGTAGAATCTGAGGGTGTTTGGGTACAACGGAGTCCAGTATCAACACTAAGCTCATGAGCTGTGATTAGTGAGATGTTTTTGGAGAAAGCTGCTTTTCTCCTTTTTCTGCCTCTCAGCATAACTCATAACTCAAAATTTGAATGTGCTTTATATTCAATGTACTCAATTTCTAAAATAATTAGTGTTATTTCAAGAAAATGTGAAATTGAGCGCTGTTCTGAGCTCAAAATGAATGAAAATAAGACCAAAGTTAAAATTTCTATTGAGATGATTGGAGAAAATTATCCAACACTATGCCTTTTTTCATTCGTACAACGCCATGATATAGTGTATCTCATTTTATTCAGATGATGTACATATTGTGGCATTATATGCTAACTTTTTAGTTCATTTATTTATTGTTAAAATGTTGTCCATCATCATAAAGACCTCTGTTTGTTTGGGTTTATGTACTTTAGTAAAGGCAACACCACATTTAATTCATTATTTTATATAGACTTGTTTAATTATCACTTGGTGTTAAATGAATTTTCATTAGTACACATTTAAAACTGTTAGTTGTTGATTTAGGACTCAATGTGTTCAGTCAACAGTGGGACTTTGCTCTGTATGGACACCAATTTCACCGTAGACGCATACCCAAATAAAACAAGGCTCTTGAGGCCTGTTCACAGCTTGACCAACCGGCCAGGCCGAGCTAATAGCCACATAAACTACATAAATATAGAAAGTACAAGCTATGGCAGACCTAATTTACCCTGTTATCGCCTTCTTTTGCACTTTCTTATCTCTCCTGTCCACTTTCTCCTCATTCTGCAGTAACTTTGCTGGACTCCAGAACGGTGCAGGGCGAGCTGAAATGGGTGGCAAGTCCGGCGGAGGGAGGGGTAAGTGCTTCCAACAAGGAGAAAAGAATATTTGTTGGTTTCAGGCAATCATATATGAAGGGAGAAACTGCCAAAAGAGTCAACAAGAAGTGCTTTATTGTGGGTTTTTTTCCCCCTTTGCGGAAATGTGCCGTCAGTCTTTCGCGCTGAATAAAAACAGATGATGATTTGAGTTGTTTCAGGGCGTTGGAGTGTGCCAAGAGCCTCCAAAACGTCACAGAAAGCTCTTTTCTAGAAGCAAATACTGACACGAGTCTGTTCCGGTTTACATCCATCCATTACAGAAAACAGTTTAAACTAAATTAAAGACTTCTGCACCCCAGATGGAGAATGAGGAGGGGGAAAATTGTTTTATGACAAGAAGCTTGTTTTTTGAATTACATTACAGCTATTATGAAGGTTCCCCACTAGGCTACAATGGTCATTGTTGGCCAGAGTGAATGTGTATGAAGCGTCTGTTGTAGTTTCTTGCTGCTATGTCTGGATTTGAGGTCAGTCAGAGCTGGAAATGGATTTTATCTGTATGTATTGATGTCAGTCAGGATGTACAGTAGATGACTGGAACTGCACTTGTATGTATAATTGATTAATCTCTAATGCATTCCAATCGGAATGACCTATTTGTATAGGCATCTGACTGGAATCACAGTCTCTCGGTTTTTGGCTGTTTTTTTTTTTTTTGTAATTGCACCACACTGAGGACTTAAGCTCAGTTCCCTTTCCATGCCTACGTTTAGCTGTGTGCAGGTTCTGACTTAGCTTTTTCAGTCTCGGTCAGTTATAGAGCAGTCTAGAAGAAAGGCTCAGGTCCATTGTACCTATTTTGTATAACACTCATCAGCAGAACACATACATCTAACCATGCAAAAATCCTAGCAGTGATGTTACTACAAAAGCAAATAAAGGAATCAGAGCTGCAAAGAATCCAGAGCTTGTCTGTGTTAAAGCAATAGGATCGATTGCCACTATATTCAATAACGTAATGAAATATTTAAGCATCTTGTCTCAATTATTATTTAACAGTTCCTGAAACTTAATTTCTCACCACTGGCAGGTTAAAATTCTCTGTCTTCCCATACATTACATGTAAGGTTTAAAAAGGATTAAATATTGATGTTCAGGCAAGGTTGAAGTCTTTAAAGCAGTCCCCAGAAACACCTTTGCTAATGCTTTGGACGCAGCTGTATACAGATATAATGGACACTTGACACAGCCTTGAGTACTTCCAGACTTCAAGTTGATGTCAAACACAAAACTTCTCCAACATTTTTCTCCCTTAGCGACTCTCTCAAGAGCCCAGAGGAGCCAGAATGTTTCCAAACAGTAAAATCTGTCAGCGTAGCTTGTTGTAGAGGATGGTGCTTTGAAAGTATACTTTTCATATGCTTTTACTCTGGAGAAGGCACAGCTGACAGGATGGCAGAAAAACAGATGTGTAATTAAATCCTCATCATCAGAATGTAATCAATACAAGCCAATGCAGCTGTTAGTTGGCAGATTCTCTTCCAGCCTGGAATGGAGTGCACCTGCTGAGATAAGGGACTCTATAACAGACTCTCTATCTCTTTTTCTTGCTCTCAGTGGGAAGAGGTGAGCATCATGGATGAGAAGAACACACCCATCCGGACATACCAGGTGTGCAACGTGATGGAGCCCAGCCAGAACAACTGGCTGCGGACAGACTGGATTGCGCGTGGTGGTGCCCAGCGTGTCTACATTGAGATCAAATTTACCCTGCGTGATTGCAACAGCCTGCCAGGCGTCATGGGGACCTGCAAGGAGACCTTCAACCTCTATTACTATGAGTCCAACAACGACAAGGAGCGCTACATCCGTGAGAACCAGTTCAGCAAAATTGACACCATCGCGGCTGATGAGAGTTTCACGCAGGTGGACATCGGTGATCGCATCATGAAGCTTAACACAGAGGTGCGGGACGTGGGCGTTCTGACCCGAAAGGGCTTCTACCTGGCTTTCCAGGATGTGGGGGCATGTATTGCTCTAGTGTCTGTAAGGATCTTTTATAAAAAGTGCCCGCTGACGGTGCGCAACCTTGCCCAGTTCCCGGACACCACGACTGGGGCTGACACCTCATCGCTGGTGGAAGTGCGCGGGTCCTGCGTGGACAACTCAGAAGAGCGAGAAGTGCCCAAGATGTATTGTGGAGCAGATGGAGAATGGCTGGTGCCTATTGGCAACTGCTTTTGCAACCCTGGTTTTGAGGAGCGAGCGGCAGCATGTCAAGGTAAGGGCTTTGGTAGCTCCTCTTGTAATTTCGTTTTCCATTCTTTGTTTCACTGATGCTTAGTTACTGTTACAGCTAAGGGTTACTGCTTTAATTGATTTATTGGCTAATCAAACCATCAACCATCTGAGTTATTCCTTTCATTCTGCTTCCATCAGAGCCCCACCGTGAGCTGAAAACAAAAGAATTCATATTGTGTTCCCTGCCTGTTGAGCAGTCAGTGAAACAATTTTGTTGTGAACTACACACAGTTTTTGATACAGAAATATCTTACTCACAAACATTTGCTACCTATACTGTAAAAAGCTGCAGAGAGAACTCAAAAAGGAACAGATTTCTGCCATCAGCTTCTTTAATAGTCATCTTTACTGAAGATCTCTGATGTTTAACCAACTTAAAATTGTTCAGACGATGTTAAACTGGCAATCAAATAAAAAGTAAGGGCTGTAGGAGCTTGTATGGATGGAGAATCAAAGCCCAGGCTGGTGGGTGATCTGGTTAAACTGTTGCACTACACTATACCAGTCACTTCATTACAGAATATGGACCACCATCTAAAGGCAAGAAGGCCATAAGTTGGTGTAGGGTAACCCAGCTGCACTCAACATGGCAGACTGAGGTTTGATTCCCCTTCTGGACAAACACACATCCAATAACCAACAGCTTACCTCTGGACCGGACTGTAAGTCGCTCTTGAGAAAAACATCTGTCAAATGTAGTACAAGGAGAAACCTCCACAGTAAAGTATTTTATGGTCAGCCTAATG
Source organism: Crenuchus spilurus (assembly GCA_036984385.1). NCBI lineage: Eukaryota > Metazoa > Chordata > Actinopteri > Characiformes > Crenuchidae > Crenuchus > Crenuchus spilurus. The sequence goes on along the minus strand of BRDA01083795.1, from coordinate 25,431 downwards.
TTGGCTGAGTAAACAAATCAAAGTTAAACAAATGAACCTCAGTAAGGATGACTACAAAAGCAGCTGTTGAGAAAACTAAAATCTTAATTGATGATGCGGAGATGTGTACTGAAAAGCGGTGTTGAACCTGGCTGTGCTTCATTAGGAGTTTACCCTCCTATAGACAGCTGGACGCTCAGCAGAACTTGCTGGATTGTATGGCTGTTGCTGGTCTCGGGGGGCAGCTGGTGATTACGGATCGCTCTGTTTGATATCAGAACGCCTCCCTATGGATCTGCGAGCAAAGAGCGTTGGCGCTAATTGTTTTTGTTCGAGTGGCAGCCGTGTGGCGTACGTCTGCAGAATGCACTTTAATTAGATTATAGGTTCAGCGCTCTTTCTCAAGGTGAGAGGCTTTCAGTGCGAAGAGAGGACAAAAAGGAACAGATTGAGAGGTATTTGTGACAGTACAGCTGTTCTGCTCTCTTGAATTTGGTTCTCACTGTCCAGGACTGGGCCAAAGGGCGCTGAAGGCCTCCATACAGTGTCCGGGTGAAGCAGGGGTCAGTGCAGATGAAGGGGAGAAGCGAGGTCGAGCAGACAGTTTGGGAACGGCCCCTCTGTCTCTGTAACCTCCCTGTATAAAAGCGTCTGGTCCAGGAGAGGGTCACTGCTTGTGCGCGGGTGATAAACGGCATGCTGGCCAGTTCACTGTTGGTTATTTATGAGGGCATCTCAGTGGGCTAATTGCATGACAAATACAGGGTGTAATTTAGGGCTCCTAAGGGGTTTTGGTAATGGGGGTGTAGAACTGCCTCTGCGGGCGGTCTCAGTATATATATGTGTATGGGTGGCTGCGCAGAGGGTACACGGGACTGGTCGTTTTAAAAGAGCTGGCAGCTTTTCTTAGTGAGTCTTTTATTGGCGGAGCTAGGCGACAGCAACTGAGTTGTCCTGTCTTGCTTCTATGGTCTCTCTCTCTCACTCTGCTCTCTAGTGCTTAACAGCTGTGTTGAAACAAAGGAAACTGTGCAATAATTCACTGGATGCTGAAGGTCATTTCCATATGAACATTTAGTGGAAAATTCTAAATCACTTCACAGTCTGAGATAATGACTTTATTACTCTCTGAAATGCGGGTGGGTTGTGTTTTGGTACCATTGAGATATCATATGTGCTGGCAAGTATCATTATCGCAAATTACAGGCAACTCCAAATGCTGATATGGAACTATTATGAACACATGCATCGTGTTTGATGTGGGCTCAAATGAATATTGTCCTACTTTTAAAGTATCATGAAAATGTGCTATAAATTCACTTTTTTTGATGGGTCAGAAGATGGCTCTATTATTCACACTGTGTTTCTGGTACTTAGAGCCCCCGCCATTCTTTGCTATTTTCATTAACTCTGTATTGTGGCACAGGCATCCGTGGTGGATTAACCCATCAGATGTTCTCAACTAGGCAACAGGCAGTCGCATCCTCACTGAGCAGAGTTCAAAAGGTGGCCCACTCTCCCAGCCTGGGGATGAGTGTCAGTGTCTTCTTAATAAGCCCATGTGTGTAGCCTGCATAGGGGGAGGGAGGCAGGGGTTCACCTTCAATGTGAGCCATATAGAACAGGGACATTCTCAATGGGGCATCTTGGGCGCCTTGTGACAAAAAAAAAAGCCCATTGAGAATTGAGGATACAAGTCTCGTAGCCCAGAAGGCGTCAATGGCACCCTTTGGCTGATTGTTGGGGTGTTGGGGTCTCAGAGTGGGTGGAGGCAAGAGGAGAGGAACACTAGACAAGGTCAGGGGTGCCCCACCCCAAGCCCACCCCGAGACCGGGGTCATGGCCGAGACTGATTAAGACGTCAAAATTTTGACAGCTGCGCCTGAGCCGGGGCAGGTCTGGAAATAGGGAGACTGAGAGGGGGCTACAAAATTCACCACAACTTTAAATGTGAATGGAAGCAGGACGACGGTGCAGCCAAGGGGATTTGTGCCTTTCTCTTCATTGTAAGAATTTGTCATTTCATTGCTCATGTGCTGGGAAGAGTGAGCGAGAGAGTGGATATAAGCCCTTTCTGGGCAATGCTGCATGTGTTGGAGATGGGCAAATGTCTTGTGGGGAGTTAGGCAGGGTTTGGTGGGATGGTCGCCAGCTGTTAGTATTAGAAAGCACCCCTGCTGTTATAGACCCAAAATGTAATGGTGTAGGTTTTGTCCAACATCCAGAATGACCTACTGGTGTGCGTGCAGCACTGCAAATACAGGCCAGCCAGAAATATAATCATAACTGTGGTCCACTTTTTGAGTCAGATCAAGTTCTGTTTTTGTGCACTTCAGGTATGGAGAAAATTCTGAAAGTGAATTATGGAGAGTGGAACAGGAATAGTCTGAGGCGCCATGCCCTTAAAATGGACATTTTAGCCAAAATGGAGTTGCAGATATAGGTATAATAAGAAAACTGCCCTTTAAGTGTGTGGTATCTTTGAGAGTGGAAGTGAACTTTTCAGATCGGAGGAAAGCCAAAGCTGAAAAATGGTTTTCTCGTAAGAACCATGAGGAACTTCAGATCTTCTGAGATGTTTTTTTCCCCCTCAGGACCATTTGTACTAGATAGAAAGATGGATATTAGCTTTCATCATGGAACAAAATGGAAGGAATACTCCAGCATTTACCTATAATCATATCTGTGTTTTCTCTGATTGATGTGTATACTCAAAACATACTTACAGCACTAGAGTGTTTCTATTAGGGGTGTAAGAGAGTGTTGATACAGTTGAGTATCTCAATTTTATGTCTTGTGATACTGTATCGATTCTTAAAAACATTTAAATAATAATAATAATAATAATAAAAATAATTAATAGTTTTCATGTTACATTTTACATTGTGTTTAAACTCCAACCACTAGATGGCTGTGTTGTAATTTATCTTCAGCCATTAGACTGATAGAAGAAGTGTAAGGGCATATTTCTGACAGTTTTCCTAAAAAATGGATCTAAAAAAATCATGCTTACAGAATCACAGTACACTGGAACCTCGGTTTTCATCATTAATCTGTTCTAAAGTGTCTGATGCTAACTGAAATGAATGATAACTGAAGCAGTATTTCACATAAGAAATCATGTAAATCCAATTAATCTGTTCCAGACACTCCAAAATATTAACAAAAATACATTTTATATAGAATAACTAGAGTTTTACATACAGGACACAATGAGAAATAAACACAAAAGACTAATGAAATGGATAAATAAACAATTAACATCACTCTTATGTGTTTACGCTCTGTTTTAGAGTGTGCTGGTGTGGTCCAGCTGGCATCCTTTCTTTTGTTCAGCCCTTCTCAGACACTAATCGTTTTCGCAACCGTTTTCAGGTGCTTCATACAGTCACTTTAGTGTGATGTGTTTTAGTTTGTTTGGAGCATTATCAACGAGGATGCGCGGGTGAATGATTTGTTTTCGTGATATTAGTGAAGAGTCATGTGATCACGCAGACTAAAACTGGGCAGATGAACGATTACCGGGACAAAATTTCCCTGAAAAAAGTCGACGATAACTGAACTGTACGCTAACCGAGCTTCCAGTGAATATTGCAATATACTGAATTGTAACCACTAGATCATGACACAACTCTTGCTTCACAAAAATCCAGGTTTTCATCTTACATTAGATTGGTGTACCTAATGACCAGTACTGATTTCTGACTTGCCAAATGCAAAAGCAGCCAAAATGCTGTCTCTACTTGACTATGAGCACTCCAGTGTGTGCAGAATGCTGTGTACTCGGTTTGTCTGTCTAATTAGTAAAAGCTAGCATGTTTATCTCAGTCCTGTCATAATTATGAGCAGGTGTGTGGGGTTCATCATCAGTCTCAGCTGTGTGTTGTTGTTATTGCTCTTTTTCTCTGGCAAACAATAGCCTCTGTCCGCTCTAAACGCTCCATGCTATGAATATTCATTGCTTCCCCTTTTTTGTGCTTTTGATGGCAAGTGCATATGTTGATTCCTGTCACGATCCCCTTCAGTTCTCCATCCAGGGCTTCTGCACCGGACAGTGAATGTGCCGTCAGCTGTCTCGGGTAGAAAGGAGAGAGAGTGGGTAGGAGAGGGGTGCCCTTTGATATCAAACAGATACATCATTTGCATATTTTGAACGTCCATGAAATGCAAAGCCAGCAAACTTGCATTCCTCCTAGACAATACCATTCCCTTCTCTTCTTAGAGAGAAAGGGAGCGGGGAGGGGGGCAGTGGTGCTCATCCCATTCTTTTCACCGCTTGATCAATGCAGCAGGCCGTCCAGAATCATTTCCGCATTTAAATTTAAATGAGATAGTTAACCATATAGAATGACATGGTTAAACCTGAATGCGCCGCTTATGTTCTGAATCCAATTTAGTACTTTTCCTGCCCAGCCACCATTTTAAGTGCTCGTCAATGTCGAAGTCCTGTGTGTGTGTGTGTGTGTGTGTGTGTTTACCGGCACACACGTGTATGCTCTCCTTGACCCCGTCCTGTCCATCATAGTCAGGTGCTCCTGCTTGGAAGTGCCCTCAACAACTCCTAGTCCTTCAGTTGTCACAGGCTGATGGATAGACGGTGGGCTTGAGTATATCTTCAGTGCTCAGCTTCTGGGTGGTAGAGGAGTGGAGGTGACTCCAGGTGGGCCTGGACCTCTCAGTTCTGCAGTTAACACTTCCCTCATTTATCATAGCAGAAGGCCTGGTTCATATTTACCCGTGTTTTAGCAGCACTATAGAATAGACAGAGTGTTCCTTTCAACAGTACAGTGGAACCTCGGTTTTCATCATTAATCTGTTCTAAAGTGCCTGATGATAACCAAAATGAACCATAACTGAAGCAATATTTCCCCTAAGAAATAATGTAAATCCAATTAATTTGTTCCACACACTCCAAAATATGAACAAAAATAAATTTTATGTAGAATAACTATAGTTTTACATACAGAACACAATGAGAAATAAATACAAAAGGAAAATGTTTATCACATTACGGGTTTACGCTCTGTTTTATAGAGTGCTGGTGTGGTCCAGACCTTTGTTTTGTACACCAGTTCTCAAGGTTTTCGGCTGCTATTTGTTTTCGCACCCATTTTCAGGCGTAGCACTACGCGTTGTCACTTTAATGTGAAGAGTTTAAATTTTTTTTTTGGAGCGTTATTATTTGGATGCTTCTTGAGCCTTTAGTTTTTTCTGACAGAATAAATAATGGCTTTGCTTTCGTGAAATTAGCGGCACGTCACATGGACACGCCAATGAAAACCAGGCGGATGAACGATAACTGGGGCAAAATTTCCTTGAAAAAAGTAGACGATAACAGAATTATAACCAGGGCAAACGATAACCGAGAATCCACTGTATTGTCTGTTTGAAGGCTGGTCAATATGATTTGGTATTGTTATTGTGATAAATATGTGTCTATTCTCTTCGGAGTATTTGAGGTATCGTGTGCACAAACAGTGTAATAACTACATAAACTGCAGAGTTGCTGAATGAATTACCAGCCGTTTGGTTGGGGAATTTTGCCTGTTCCAACTTGTTTACAAAGTTTATAATGTGTCTTTGCCATAATATCAAGATATAGTTGACATTGTGTCTTTAGGCTGTTAGAAGGTTAACTATCATGTCCAGCTTTCTTAATGAGAAACATTCAGTTCCAGCTCTGCTTCATTTCATTTTGTCCCAGTTGGCCAAAATGAGGCGCTGGCATGAGGTTTGGCTCTATTAGATGGCAATAACGGCTGTCGAGATAGCAACTAATTCCAGCAGCATACCCAGCTAATTCTCTCCAGCAGAGCATCTGTATACCCAAGTCCTGATTGACTTGCTCCTCATGCTCCTGAGCCTTATTGACTCGCTGCTTGAATGACTCTTCTCTCGTCCTCCCTTATTAACCCAGGATCTTTTTAACTGTTGCTCTGCGCACATGTTCCATGCCAGAGGCTAACGTTCATTTGACAAGGTGTCCATCACCGGCTGTTCTCCAGTGCCCAAGCCCACCCTCCCCTTACTTAAAGCATTTGGCTGTTTTCTATAGGCTGGCTTTCATCCAGAAGGGCCAAAGGTCAACTAAGTTAGTGTTGGTGGGGGCGCAAACTGGACCGTGCCAACACTGGCAGCGGGAAAACTAGAGCCATCCTTTTCTTTGGAGAGCTTTGCTGGTTGTTAACCCGTTTTGTGGATGGAGGGCATAGTGAACTTGACAGTCGCCATCGCTGCTGAGTTTCTTTGTCTTTGGATTTGATTAGGACGATGCCAAAATTTCTTCAGACAAACACGCCAGATGGATTGTGGGACCCAGTGAATGTGCTTGTTTTCTTGCACTAATGAAGCGTTTGGGAAGGCGTCATAACTTGATTTATGATGACGAATGACACAAATGAATCCAAGTACCATTTGGTAAATCTGCTCTGTATAAACACTGGACTGTTTCATGGCCATATAAATGACTGAATTTCAAGAGACTCTTTGTCAAATTTCCCAGCGCTCTGTTTCAACATAAACACTCGAACCCATAAACATTGTACGTGATCAAAACTGCATATCCAAAGAAAAATGTTAACACTGAGAAAACTTAAGCAAAGCCAGTATTTCACTAAAAGGGGACAATGCGCTTTAACGTGGTTAGGAATATTGTTTGAGATTGTTCTTGCATTCATCCTCTAAGTAGTATATATTTAAACATCTAGATGATTATTTAATGCACTGATTTATTCATAATTCACTTCAAGCCATACGTTTCTGAATTCCTTTCAACAGTGGTAATGTGTAGCTGCCTCTCCATACTGTGGGAAAACTCTGACACATATTTCCCTCACCGGGGATATTCCTGACTGAAGTGGCATGAAGAAAGCCCTGTCTCACCTCCTCCCGTTTGTCAGAGATCTGATAGGACGTCAGTTAACAGATGTCAATTAGGGCCGAGTGCGTGCACGAGAGCGGCAGCCGGATGAAAAGATGGATCGAGTAATGGGATTATTTAAGGGCCGGCAGCCTTGTTTCCACAATGCGAAGTAATAGTGGTAATTATGCCGGAGGGCTCACGCTGCTGACTGAACAATAGGCATTAATACTTGTAATTATTTGGAGAGGCCAAGGCATGGTGGGCTTGAATTCTCCCTGCGTAGACTGGAGGGGGTTTGTTTCTTTACGTTTAGCTGCTGAAGTGGACTGGACCACTCTGGAACCAGCTGCTAGGACTCAGCCACTTGGCACTTGGTTCGTCACTGGAAGCAATTAGTTTTGACTTTACGGCTTTGTTCAGGTGAAGACAGAACAGAGAACAGGACAAAGCAGCTAAGTCGCAGGACAATGTTAATGGACTGTATCACCACATCCTGTACAGCGTTTCTATAGTATAGTATCAAATGTTGTCAAATGAGTAATTCCTCTGCAGAAACAACATGAATGCTTCCCCCATGGATATATGAGATGATCTAAGCTTCCAGCAGCCACCCACTGCTGAAACAAGACTGCGGCACCCCCCTCCCCTTGTGGTTCATAATTCTGCTTCACATCTAGCCAGCTGCACGTGTAGCTCGGTATTAGTACAACACTCCTGACTTGAAAATATGCCTCTGCAAAGTTGCTCCCTGGACAATTTGGAGATTTCATCGCCGGTGATTGGATATGCAAGCAGAGCAGGGTAGCTGGGAGTCTCCATGGGAACTTGCCTCATGTCATTTATAATTAGCACATGTGCAGTTCTGATGTATGACTGGCCGTTAACAGGATTACAAAGGCGTGTTCCACCCCTTAACACATGTGACACGGTGAAGTGAACAAGGCGTACGTCAGGCTGACCTGTGTGGCTTTGTAGAGCCCTGCACGCCATCCAAGGCAACTTTTAGCAAAGCATTGCACACATGCATGTACGTACGTATGCTGTTTCACTTGTGCAGAACGCAGGAACGTAGACTGTAAATCAGTCACCACGGTTGCAGTGTTGACACTTTCCCGCTTTGAATTTCCAGCCGGACATTAATCAGAGAGCTCGGCGGCACTTTGCCTCTCTCAGCACCTATTACATTCAAGCGCACACACACGTAGGCCAGGCCATGGGAGTACACTGACCCCTCACGCGCTATAACTCATACAGCCTTCACTAGCACGCTAGCTGCATCTCTTAGGAAAGCCTCTGCTGTGTCAATATTAGCCCACTCCTGTGCGAGGCGAAAAACAATATCGTTAAAAAGCGAATGCGTTCTCCATACAAGACTTTCTCGCTTGTTTTGGCGCATTGCTTGTTGCTGGTTGTTTTGGCTCTGTGCTAAAACAGTTGAGTTGGAGAGTTAGTGGGTGCGAATTTCGCCCCGGTCTTGTGTAGCCTCGTCACTTTCGCGTCCCAGTTGCTCCGCTGCGGAGGCAGGAGTTACTTGCAAAGCGAGGGTGTCCATTCAGTGACTAGTGCACTACATCCCCCCTCTTTTGCTTTGTGAGGCAGGCCTCTCTTTGAAGGCCCTTGGATGAGGATGATGGGGGGGGCAACGCTGACAGTGAGAACATTAGCATGTCAAAAGCCCCCCGAATCAATAGGGCCCTTCTCTCTCTCGCTCTCTGCCTGGCGCTAACACACACAGACCTCTCCATTCAATGGCACTCAGTGCGGCCCACTCCGACCTACTGTAGCAGAGGTGCTCTGCTAATAGGTACGATGCACAGTGGAAAGAGAGGGACTGATGGGGGCTAGAGAGAGCCAACACCTATTTATATTGTAGCTCATGAAGTGGATATTGTAGACTGGAAAGTGCCTATTGCACAAAATGAGCAGTTCTACTATGGAATTAAATTTAACTGTAGTCACGACTTGAGTAGAGTGGAGCAATAACTTACAATTAGGGATGTCTTGAGGGTTTTTTTCCCTCATCGTTTAATACTGATTATATCTGCAAATACAGCCTTTTGGTAGATAACAGCTCAAGTACATTAAAGTTAGTAAAAGCAGTCCTATTTAGATCAAATATGCTAGGCTGTCAATTTTAAAATGATGTACTTTTACAAGTGTGTACTTTTTTTGTATGAAATGTGTCCTACATTTCAAATTAAACTAATTTGTGTGATGTATTGTACTTAATATCCTCCGCTTCAAATGATGACTAGTTTTAAGTGCAGTCAAAACACTGGCATTGCAGATGCTGCCGTTGAGCTGTTTTTTCCATTTTCCATTAGTCCCACACTGGAGACATTTTGGATGTTTGTAAAATGTACCTCACTGCTTCTAGTTGTAGATGATATCCAGTTACATCATCTCCATGTGTTGCATGTAGAGCAGATTGAGGGAAAATAGCCATAACAGAGTTACCATCCAAAGCCAGTGAAGTAAAAATAATAAATAATGATAATAGTCACTAGCTAACATCACAAGATCTCAGTCATTTAAAACCAGGGCTCTTTGAACCCTGTCCTGGAGTGCTGGTGTCTGGCAAAGTTTGGCCGTTTCCTTGGTCAACACTCCTGTGCTGGACCACGGTCGTCCAGGCCATCGTTAAGAAAAGTTCAGTCTTGTGAACATCACTGCAGCTGGGAAATCAAATGAGGAATCGTGATCCTGCTTTGAGATTTGTACTCGTTTCCTCAAAGAAAGCTGTCGAATGAGCCTGCTGCTGCTGGAGAGGAGAAAACTCGAGTGTCCGCACTCTGGTCGATGCATAATGCAATGCACTGATGCAGCGATTCAGGTTCTCGCAGTGTCCCCAAACAGCAAGTCTTAATCAGTGATCACACTCGTCTTTGGCTGCTGCCAGTCCAGCTGATGGAGTGCTCATCTGTTTTGTTATTTTTGTTCCATGAAGAGGCAGTTGGGCGGCATGAAAGAAGGTGCTTGAAGGTTTGCCAGGTTTTCGATTCGGCCTTTCCTTTGAGGAAATTGACACTTTGGATTTCACAATTAGTACATGGTTGCTGGATTACAAATGTTTTCCACAGATATTAGATTTCAGTTATACAGTTGCAAGAAAAAGTCTGTGGATCCTTTGGGATTACTTGGATTTCTGCATAAATTGGGCATTAAATGTGTTCTTCACAACACTAGAAAAACAGTTTGTCTAAACTAGTACTGCACCAAAACGTATGTTTTCATGTTTTTATTGAACACAACATGTAAACATTCACAGTGCAGGGTGGAAAACGAATGTGAACGTTTGGATTTAATAACCATTTGACTCAACAGTCAGGAGGAATTCTGGACCATTCCTCTTTACGTTTCAGTTCATCAGTATTCTTGGGATGTCTGGTGTGAGTCGCTCTTTTGAGGTTATTCCACAGTATCTCAGTCGGGTTGGGGTCAGGACTCAGACTATGCTACTCCAGAAGGCGTATTTTCTTCTGTTGAAGTCATTCTGTTGTTGGTTTACTTTTAGGTTGTTTGGGTCATTGTCCTGTTGCGTCACGCATCCTCTGTTGAGCTTCAGTTGATGGACAGATGGTCTTAAGTTTTCATACAAAATGTCTTGATAAACTTGGGAATTCATTTTTCTGTTGAGGACAGCAGTCTGTCCAGGCCCTGAGGTAGCAAAGCAGCCCCAAACCACGATGCCGCCTCCACCATGTTTCACAGTTGGGATGAGGTTTTGATGTTGGTGTTCTGTGACTTTATTTCTCCACACATAGCATTGTGTGTTCTTTCCAAACAACTCGATTTTGCTTTCCTTTGTCCACAGAATATCAGAATACATTTAATGACCAATTTATGCTGTAATCCAAGTAATCCCAAAGGGTTTACATGCTTTTACTTGCAACTGTGTATGGTAACAAGAAGAAGTGGGTGTGTGCAGCACTCTACACATTGTGAAACCGTATATTTGGTTGTATACAATCATTATTATTATGATTATTATTGTTATTATTATTGTTATTGTTGTTATTATTATTGTTATTATTATTATCATTATTATTGTTATTATTATTATCATTATCATTATTATTATTGTTGTTGTTGTTATTGTTATTATTATTATTGTTATTGTTGTTGTTATTATTATTGTTATTGTTATTATTATTATTTATTTATTTATTTATTTATTATGTAATTAATTAATAGAAAGCCAAAATGAATAGGGCCACAATAAATACACCAAGATTGAGCCAAAGAGGGTCATAAACAGATAGAGGAAGCCAGATGAAGGAGAAAGTCAATGAGAAAATGGGATGTGGGAAGGTAATGAGACTTTGGTGATGATACTGTGAACACACACATGCACACACTCTGAAAGACGGCTCCCCTGCTTGTTTGCAGTGAATGAATTGTGAGGAATGTGAGATGATTCTCCGGTGGCACAGCTGCCTGGACCTCTCAGAGGATAGAGAGAAAGACAATGACATGTATTACTGAAACTACTTGCAGAGAAAGGGGAGCTGAGGGAGAAAGAAAGAGAAGAGGGGAGGGAAACAGAACATGAAAAGAGAGATTTTTTAACACTACTATTCAGTGAACATAACTGCTCCATCAAACTGCTTAGTGCCAAATCAACAAAAATGCATAAAGAATTGTAATTCATAGAAAAAAGAATGGACAAGTCCACAGAATACAGAGGTTTTCCTCTAGGACGAGGTAGAAAGTCAGAATATGACTAAAGGTGATGCAGACCAAGGCTGATGGAAATGTATTTTGAATCAGTCATGATGTTTTGAGCTATAAAATCACATGATTCTGCTTCACTTGATCTGACCAAAACAATACTTTTGCGTTCCGTAATGTAAGGTAAACATCATGAGGGTAGGGCAGTGATCCCTACCCTCACAGTCTGACTGTTGCTTGTACTGCCTGGCATAACTGGGCTACGGTAACAGCCAAGCCCAAAGGCTATGAAGAGAGCTCTGCTCAGAGTAAATTTCTCCATAAACGTTACTGCTCATTTATTTACATATAACAGTTAAACAGTAGTCATGTAGTTACATAAGACTCATTTTTCTCAAATCATTTTATCATGACTTGTGGATGGAAACACGACTCGGCACAAGAAAATGCAGTTTTGCATAACGTTTGTGAATGGAAACCTGGCTAAAATCATATGTTCTAGCAGTTGACTGATTTTTGGCCCTCACTGATAATCAGACCTGACATTTAGCGTTTAGCATGAACCCATAAAAACTATTTTTGTTGTCTACGAGGGTCTGATGCAGACACGATTCTTTATGCTGAACCCAATATCCCGTCTGCAGCATGATCTGATGTCAAAAATATCCAGTCAAACATGCTTTTCAGTGCATTTACAGCAATTTAAAGCTCAAAGACCTTTATTTTTAATAGGGATGCACTGAAATGAAAATTGTTAGCTGAAACTGAAACCGAACAAAAAGAAACATTTGGCCAAACACCGAATACTGAACACAATTCTTAATTTATAGAAATGATTATAAAATTAGTAACTAAACTCCTTCCCAAAATAAGTCTTGTAGTTAGTCAGGAATGAATGTCTGTATTTTACAAGTTGGTTCGACATTATTAGGTTTAATAACATGAGTTTAATTGATTGTTTTATATTTGTATATAAAACAAATGTTAGAAAAATTAAACAAGACAGTAATATATGATTATGTATGAAGATACATGTGTTACATTATTACTGATATTTAATTAGAACACATTAAACAAAATCATGAAAATGGCTAAAATGAATGATGAAACACTTTCCATTTCTTCTGGTAATTGTGAGACGCTCCCTATCACTGCAGCCGCCAGAACAAACACAAACACAAAGCTAAGCGGCTGTATTCTGGCTTCATCATAACAAGTGTACTTTAGTAAAGGTTGTGGTTGTAGTTTGTTGTCTTCTTCCAATTCCAAACTGTAATTGTGTGAATCTGTGTTTTGTTGGTGAGGAAAAGCTGAATTTTGAATGCCCAAAAAGGTGCCATTAGAAACAAATATCACTTATTGTAAACGAAGATCAGTCACAAATATTGTTTAGCGTGATTACTAATCATTGGTATCGGCCCTGAAAAAACACACTGGTCGAGCCCTAATATATTAATTCCTTTGTAAGACAGAAACAAAATGAAAGGAGGTGGATGCTCTTGTCACCTGCTGCAGTCCGCCCCCTCCTGAGTAGAGACATTCCTGGGATGGTCTCCAGCTTTGTGTGTGTGGAGGTGGGCCTTCTGTCCATCAACTGTGGACCCCAGGCTGGGGAAGCGTTTCTAATTCAGAAAGGCTCTGCCCTGGGGTGGCTGAATACATATACCATACTGTCCTCCTCCTTGCCTTTGGGACTTTCATACAAAACTGTCAAACAACTCAACACACACACGTGCACAAACACACACACAGGCACCAGATGGCCACATAATGATCCAGTTTTGCTTTCGTTGTTGCATATGAAGGTTACTCCTTTTGTCCTCTCTTGGTGTCTCTTACAGCTATACATCCAGGCTTTCCCCACGAAGACCTTGTGAAGTTTCTGCAGCAGTAAAACAGGGGATGGAGGGAAAGAGTGAGCAGGGGAGATGAATGAAACTAAATGAATACCTGTGGATTAAAGCTTCGGTGCTGTGACGGAAGGGGGCGGCCTAGCAGTGACGAATGAGTCTCAGCGGGGCTAGAGTCAGATCAATCAGCGTCGCTCCACACATACACACAGAGCGGCGGTGTTAGCATGCAGCACATCAGGGTGGTGGAGCCTCGGCCTATTCTCATCAGTCACTGCAGACGTAATTAATAAGCAAAGTGGGATCGAGGGAGAGAGGAGGGCGCGCGAATCAATGAGCCAATCAGTTCACACCGGAGGGCAGGAATGATAATGATCTATCTCTCTTTTTCTCCTCCTTTCTTCCTCACACTTTGCCGTGCTCGCTCCTTCCCTGCTTGCTCAGGCGTGTGATCAGCCACGGGTACAATTATGGGTTGGTGAAGTCAGCAGTGACTCAGACAGTACGGAAAGCATGTCACATACATGCACTCAAAGTGACTCCCAAGCTATTTTTGGAATGATGGTAGCTAAAGATGCCAAGTCATTTGTATTCATATATATGGCCCACAGGTCAGACTCTAGTCATGGCAGGCTATAGCACTGCAGAGTCTAGCGCTGAATTCAGAGTGTTAGAGAAGACAAAATGCTCACTTGCCAGATTTGGAACTGGATACACTTGGTATCAGCATCGAAATCAAAGTTCTGGTATCGTGACGATCATCTGTAAAAGCCGGTGCACATCAGAAACTGAGTTAAACACCTGGACTTTATTGGCAAGCACCTGATGATATAATACGTACAGTGGTAACCCTACTTACGAGTTTAATCCGTGCAGGAGCCGAGCTCGTTAGCTGGTTTGCTCGTTAGCTGGATGCATTTTCCCCATAAGAATACATGTAAAACTGATTAATCTGTGTCAGCCGGCCAATATACAGTATACTTTAATATGCTAAATAATGTGTTTATATGGGCTTTTAAAACATAAACAGGACGACGACGGTGCTCGTGTAGGCTGGCGGCTAAGGAGGAGAGGAGGACGGGCGTACGTGTATGGCATGGTTACACTTATCATATGAAAAGTAAAAGTAAAATATATCTAACTTTCTTGTTCACTACCTTTTGCTTTCTTAGCGTCACTTTCACTTTCACTGGACAGCGGTCAAAGGTATTGACTGACCTCTTCTTCTACGGTAGCATCTAGGGGATGCTATAACCGCAGCGCCCCTAGCGGTTGGCATACTTGAACTAATTTACGCTACTCGTTACTTGGAATTTTATTCGTTACCTGGAACAAAAATATTCAGAGATTTCGACTCGTTACCTAGAATACTCGTTAGTAAGGATGCTCGTAAGTAGGGTTACCACTGTATCATGATACAGGAGTGACCCCCCCAGGGAAAACCAGGCCAAAGTCACTGGGCAACTTATTGAGATATCGTGTTAATATCGTGTCACTCACATTAGCGACAAAACGTAGCCAGTCGATTTTATTGCTGTAAATGAAAGATAACAGTCTCAGATATCTATCGGAGTACATATTTTGATCAAAAACAAAACTTAAATTCACAAAAAAAAAAAAAAAAAAAGAATGACTTTGACCTGCTTTTCCCTGGCGGGGTCACATTTTCTAAAATGGTGGTTGGTTTAAACAACACAAAATGAACCACTGCCTGACAAAAGTGATCCATTTTTGGCCACAGAGCCTTTTTTTGGGTGGCAATCAACCTAGAATACACAACCTATGCTGCCACTTTCACGTCAGTGTCCCTGCTGTGTTAGGAATGGTCCACCACTCAAATGATATGGTCAACAGTGGTCCTGTGTTCAGAAACTGATTAATGATTCTGGTAGTGGGTGGGTAACAATTTGGGCATGACAAATGGGCCACAGTCTTTAAAAACAGATGGTCTACAGCTTGTACTATATAGTTGAGGAGCCCATAAAATGAGTGGTCAGAGAGTTGAAATGCTGAAAATGAAAGTTGTTTGAAATCAGTACAGTACTTACAGAATTCACAGAAGTCTAGAATGAATTAGTACTAATTTTTTTTTTTTTTGCCAATTTTCTCCCTTTCCCAATGTGGTAGTCGCCAATTAACCCAACCCATTGGTTGCTCTGTCCCTGACTCGAGGAGGGTGAAGACATGTATACACCTCCGTTGCGTGTGATACGGCCACCGCCTCTTTTCAAACTACCGCTGATACACCGTCACTGAAGAGCCAATGCGCTCGGAGGAAAGTTCAGGGTCTGTAGTTTCGAATGGACCAATCAGTAGACGGCTGAGCCAGCAGACATTGCAATGTGTGAGTGATAGGAAAAGAGCGCCATCTACCCGCCCTGAGAAATTGGCACGACCAATTTTTGCTGACTGTTGATGGCAAACAGCATGACCGCGACTCAAACTCAGAATTAGTACTATTTCAAGGATCACATGCCAGCCATGAAGTGAAAAGTCCTTGAAACACAATCGATAACCCTTTGTGTTTGATCACATTACAGTAATCTGGACATAGTGTGAATGTGTGTGTTAAGAGGGGCTTTATTTGCCTTGTAGTGGCTAAAAGAGATAAGCCTGTGTCATAAACCCGACACAGATGTGTTAGCCATTAACAGAGATAAGACCACCACCTCTCTGTGAGTGAACTCACGGGTTTGTTGTGGGAGAGTTTGGTATGTTTCTTGCCATTGTATATCAGCAGAGCAGATAGGAGAGTATGTTTTACTTATCATGAGAATAGGAGCAGCCTTGCAGTTCAGCCCAGATTCTTCTGTCTTAGCAGTTAGCTTCTGGGAGATGAGCCAAGCTGTCTGGCATGCTCATAATTTACTCCTAATATTTCAATCCATTTCTCAGCCATATTTCGAGTGTTGTAAAATTGAGAGTTTATTAGATGCGTTTTGATTATGGGTTGGCTGATTGGAAAAGAGAGGGGGGCTCTGGGCCTGGTGAAAACTAAGCATATGGCATTCACCTCACTCTGGTGTGTGTGTGAGAGACAAGGAAACGTAACCTAGAAAAGATAAACCAGTGAAAAGTTTCCAAAAGGACACATGCAGACGTGTACACTCAGAAGACCACCCAACATGGTTTCTCTCTCCCATCATTTTCTCTGCTCGCCCGGTTCTCTCTCCTCTGAAACGTCTCCGATGGCTCCGATACAATCTGACTGACTGTTTGAAGCTACTGTAAAAAACTTCATATTAAGGGTCGACTGATGTGTGATTTTTCAGGGCAGATGTTGATTATTAATATGCAAGGACACAGATAACCAGTATTAAATTAAATGAAGGGATGTACTGTCTGTAGTGAGTATAAACTTGTGGGTAACTCACATGGCAGACTGGGGAACTTTTAGACTGTAAAAACACTGAAAAGCATGTTTGTTATTATATGGTCCATATTTCCTCCAATCAAATAGCACTGTGGGCAGGACATTGGGCCAGACTAAAAATGTGTTTCTTAATAATAATAATAATAATAATAATAATAATAATAATAATAAATGTGCATAGAGATAGCATATAGCACTTTTGCAACACTGAAACTGAGAATGAAAAATGTTGAGCAGTAATTATCAACTAGAAAAGTACATTTCCTGAAGGAAACGCAGGATGTTGCGCAGCTACCATTGCTCAGCCAGATAGTTTTTAAGTGATGTTCTGCTATTTGTGGTGGTTGCTATGGTGTTGCTAAGTGGTTGCTAGGTGGTTGCTAAGGTGATGGTATGGTATCCGAGGTAGTTGCTAAGGTGTTGCTATGGTATCCCTGGTGGCTGCTATGGTATCCTCCTACTTCCTTTACGTACAGTACAGGAGTTGTATTCTGTATTATTTGACATTCTTTCTAAACTACTTCAACAATTATGTTACATTACGTAGCAACCAAAGCCTACTGTTAATTAACATCACTTGTTTGTGGAAGAACTGATAATATCCCTTCATTGTTGTGTGAGACCATTTCTCACACTGACTTATTATTGGCGTTCATTACACTATCATTCTGTTGTCCTATTGGGCATCACCACATTACCCCCAAATCCATGGAATTAATTTTTTCTAATTCTTTGAAATCTTCTTCCAGTAAACCTGCCCAAACATCCCAACACAGCAGGGCTCAGTCTCTTCTCTTGAAATGTCCTCAAGAACTTTTGTCAACCTTGTCTTTTCTTCATGCACTGGACAACAGGTGAATAGACCCTTTAAACCCTGTAAAACTCTGAATGCTCCCATGGTGCTGGGATCTCCAAGGAGGAGAAGAGAAGCGCTGACCCTTCAATAAGCAGCCAGTGGCTGGTAATTACAGCTCTATTAAAAGACAAGCACAGAGCTCATCACTTTAGGCCAGGGCAGCGAGGCTAAGACCGTCCGGCTATTGTCCAGCTCAGTGGTCACAGGCTCAGAGAAGGCAGGGGTCTCAGTGCTAGGGGTATTAGCAGACAGTAGGGGGGAGGAAGAGGAGGCAGCTGCCCAGGAGATTAGGCCTAGGCCTTGGAGCAGGTGGAGGGCATTAGCACTTGAGACTGTTGGAAATAAGTGCTGAATTCAGTTAATATACCAGAGCAGAAATACAAGCACACACACAGCACGACGCTAATCAATTATGTTTAAAGAGATCTGTACGATTTGCTTCTTTAGTTTAACACAGTTATCCACAAATTTCAGGCTGCTAGAGCTTTTTTTTTATTTTTGCCAATTTTCTCACTTTCCCAATGTGGTAGTCGCCAATTATCCCAAGTCATTAGTGGCTCTCCCCATCACTTTGCAGTGTCCCTGACTCTAGGAAGGTGAAGACATGCACACGGCTCCTCCATTGCGTGTGATACAGCCACGCCTCTTTACAAACTACCGTTCCTAGGGTGCCAACACGCTCAGAGGAAAGTGCAGAAACTTGCGATCCTCTAGTCGTAGTGTCAGCGTCTTAGCCCGCTGAGCCACTCTGGGCGATGAGCTTTTGTTCATTTTGTATAGAACAGTATGGCATTTTCTGTCCGAAACTTCATCCATACACCCATTATCTTCTTCTTAATTCTGTCAGAAACGACATACGTTTTAAATTGCAAAAGAAAAGTGATAATTTAGGTGTAAGTGAGGTAAGTGTATTAATTAGGTGTTGACCCATTTTCAGGCACTCACCAATAATCAAACATGTTGTTTAGAATGTGGATAAAGACTTTATTTTGGTATATATGTGCATACCTGACGCAAACATGATTGAAAACACCCCGTCTGGCCCAGTATCTCACCCACATCTCTATTTGATTAGTAGAAACATGGACCACATGTTGAAAACATCAATTCCAACATGCTTTTCAGTGTTTCTGCAACGATCTAAAGCTCAAAGCACTTTATTTTGTTTTAATAAACTATGTTCATTGAAGGAAAGCTGTAAGAGTTGCATCCATGTACATGCTACAGTTAATTAATAAACAAATATCAGTCATTAATGTCCTTTACAACAAATAATCAGTATCGGGCTTGAAAAAAAACCACATTGGCCGACCCCTACTATTGATCATTAGCATCATATCTCCAGTGTAAAACTTTAAACTCCAAACAAGTCTTGCCTGATCAGTTTTTTGAGCTTAAAGGGGGTTTGTGTAAATGAGATTTTCCACTGATCTATCTCTTAGTTCCCCTCCACCTTTGCCCACTTTAATCCCTTCACCTTCCTTAAGAAGCTCCTCCAATTAACTCTCTCCTTCAGCTTCTGTTAAAAAGATCCCAAGCTCGTCAGATGGACTCTCAGCCTCCCTTTTTTTCCCTCCAGCACAAGGCCACAAAGCACACCGTCCTCTTGAGGTCACAACCCCCGGTCACATCCGCTCTCCATATCTCTGTCTCCCTCACTCCCCTGCTGTTCCTTTAGCAAGCCCGTTTGAGACGATGACAAAAAACGTGCTAATCTCCTTTCAGAGGGCTGCCCGGCCCCGATCACACTCGCTATAGCGGCTGATTACCACCGACTGGCCTCCAGGCAGACTATGATGATGAGCAACAGAGGTAGAGAGATAGACGCGAGGGAGCCCCCACCGGTGCGTGTTAATCTGGCTCCCTGTGGCGTCCCCTTACTTTACACGATTAAAAGAAGACGAGAGAAACAGAGAGAGATTAATAGACACTTGTTTGAAGTGCTTTTCGTACAGGTACGACCGTGGCCCAATCGTACACGTGTGTACAAAGCAGAACAGCACGAATGGCTTCAACAGGTAGTCGATAAGCTCATGCTTGTCCTGACCGAATCCCCCCTGGGTTGTTTATTTCATTTCCTCCCACTGACCCTTTGAACGCTGCGCTTTTGTCGGTCGTAATTCTTCTCTAAGTGCATTTGTGATAACTTTCCATACTACACTGATAAGGCCACTTAGGGAAACTCGGCTGTAAAATACGTACATACGAATCGATAAAATGTGCACACGAGCTATCAGCACTTGTGCCAGTATCGATGGAGCTGTAAAATAACATCAATAAAATACCTCCGAGCATTCTTCTGTCACCAGAAGTATCATAGAAAAGCATTTGAATGTCTTTGAGTGATTAAAAAATGAGCTACACAGGCTGACAAAGAACAAAAAGAGATGTAGAGAGGAGAAGTTGATGCACATAGACAGCCAGAAGAAGAAGAGAAGGTTCTGGTATCAGTGACTGTGTGTGTGTGTGCGTGTGTGAGAGAGAGAGAGATAGAATGTGTGGCTCGGGTGTTGGGATTAAAGACAGGGTACATTCCTCTGCTATCGCTTCCTCTGTTAATTAGAGTGTCATAAACTCATACTGCTCACTCTCTCATTGAAAACATTCCTCAGTTGTACTGTATACAGCTCAATTCCACAGGCCTGGCCTGGCAACCACATAAACACACATACACACATAATACAATAGAAATGTGTCCGACACTGGCCTGTACAATAGAGGCAGAATACTTTGACATATTAAAGATTTGTCTGTATTAGGGCTGCCACAAACGATTATTTTTATAGTCGACTAATCACCGATTATTTTTTACGATCATACATTAATTGAATATAAAACATACAGCTTATCGCACTACAGTGCAGCTGTTATTATATAACCGTCATTAGATTTCAGCTATATACTAACTAAAAATAAAAACAATTAAGACCATAGTTCATTAAACCTTTAATGAAATATGCAGCTTGTTGCAACAAACAATTTAACTGTTTAGCATAAAGTGTAAACATAGCACTGAAACGTAACGTTAGAAAACATTAGCATTGCTATTCAAACACATGACAGTTATAATGTTACAGAAAACACATGAATGTGTTCTAAGGCTGATGAATCAAATCGTCATCACTAATGTTAACTTTTACAGCTATAAATATGAGTAAGCAGCAAGTTAACTCTCTGTTTACGCTAATTTTAGCAGCTAACTAGCAATTTAGCTTACCGAGATGACGGTCCCTCTTCATCATTGTCACAATCAGCCACAACAGCTTCCTTTTCAGGTGCTTGTGCATCTCAGTTGTGCTGCCGTGGAAGTCACGTTCTGCCTTGCAGATACTGCATTGCACACGTTCTCTTTCATTTTCTTAAAATTATCTCTTTTGAGCTCCGTTGCCGGCTAGCTATGATGAGCCTGTCTGTATATAACGTCCTGTGATGTCATCCACGGCCTACCCCGGTTACCACTACTGCGCATGTGCGTCAAGGACAGAAAGGCAGACGCAGCAGTTTGGAGAGAAAAAAAAGTAAAAAAAAACAAACGATGCATCGACTATTAAATTAGTCGTCGACTATTTTAATAGTTGACATAATCGTGACTAGTCGACTAATCATGGCAGCCCTAGTTTGTATTACCTGAATCCCTAACAGGGTGGACACAGGTACTTAAAAAGTCTTAAAAACACTAATAAAAGGCTCATTTCCTTAATTAAAAAACAACAACTATTATTTCTGGAATGTGCTGTGTTGTTACACTAAGGCCTTGCTAGCCAGCCTGCTAGCTAGTTTATTATAATGGTTACAAATTCAAATTTGACAACAAATGGTTAGAGAAGAATGAAGAATTGCTTAAAACTGGTGCCTAAATATGCTTACAAACTACATTTTCTGTCAAAGGAGTGGGGATCAAATACTAAAAAGGTCTTAAACACTCACTGAAACATGTTTATAAGACATGGGGAAGCAAATAGAACATTGATACACTTGAGCAGTACATTGTGTGACACTGTAATGACTCTCAAATCAGTTCTTTATGAAGAGTTGACATGTAAAGACTGGTGGTTCATTTGTGTTGTCCTTAAACCCTCCATCACTAAATGGCAGTGTTGTAATCAGTCTTCAGCCATTAGACTCTTCCACTCCAATGGAAACAGTTATTGTGATGGTGCATCTTCTCTTGGCTGCCGCTTCTCGCCGGTGTGTGTGATTGAGTGTGTGTAAATGGAGTGTGTTGATTGTAAAGCATCCTTGGGTTTGAGAAAGGTGCTATATAAGTGTAACGTTCATTCATTCATTCATCTGCTGTCAAAAATTAGATTTAAAAGTCACAGAAATTACCTCGCAATAACAGTATGACCACTGTATCATGATAGATACCAGGCTTGCTGATACACAGCCCTGCGTGATCAGTATTTCATTGATCTTTCTCTCTTTCAGCCTGCAAGATCGGCTACTACAGGGCCTTGGCTACCGACGGCAGCTGTTCAAAGTGTCCTCTGCACAGCTACTCTGTCCGAGAGGGCTCCACATCTTGCACCTGTGACAAGGGATACTTCCGCTCAGAGACGGACCCAGCCTCCATGCCCTGCACTCGTAAGTGTGCCATACATTTAAGTCAACCATACAAACTGCTGAGAAGGGATTATGATATAAGTGTCCAGCCTTTGGGACAATACCTCTGCAGTACTTAAGATGGAATTTAATGTTCTGCGCAAGTTCTCTCCTGACTAAAAATGAGAGAAAGTCGTGAGCTATATTACAGCCAAAGTGTTGATGGACAGGAGCTGTAGAGGCTCCTGCCTTCTGGACAGTTCACACACTAACCCTGATAAACAGAAAAGCGCTAACACATGTTAATCAGCTTCAAATCCCACGGATATCTGATCTTTATAAAAGTGCCAGTGTGCAGAGACACAGGTGTTAACTTTACACTCAAATCTGTGATAAAAATGTCCTAAAATGCATCAAAACACGTCCAAATGTCCTAAATAGCTCAACTAGTCACATTAATGTCATTTTATACGAATTGTACCAGCATAATTAAGACAAATCAAATTGTAGTTAAGTCTGATTAGACATCTACACCTGTGTGCGTGACCTGGGAAGCACCATGATAGATGTGTGTGTGCCTGAGGTGACAAACACATGATAACAGTGTTCAGCTTGTTAATCCGAGGCTCTAAACCAGAGCGCCTGCAGCTACAGCACTAAGTGGACACAGGCTGTATAATAAAGTGCCCGTACACACATGTAAGTGCGTATGTGTGGTTTGCATGATAAACAGGTGAATGGCTGGGCTTGGTGCTGTGGTGCAGTGATCAGTTCATCAGAGAGAGCAAAGTCGGATGTGGTCGGTCCGTGTGAGATAATGGAATTCTTGGAACTGTATGATCAGAGAGAGAGAGAGACTCACACACTTCATCAGACACACCTCACACCACTAATGAAATCTAGAGGATTGTGTGTGTGAGTGTGTGTGTGCATGTGTCCACACTGAAAAGTGATCCCTCTTTTTAGACTTAATTAGTATTAATAATAAAATAGTATTAATTCTAGTTGTGCCTCAAATATGAATATTTTATGACCAATTCTGATTTCTTTATTGCCAAACTTTGAAACATAATAGCCCATTTTCAGTACAGTCCACCAAGTTCCATTATAAATAACATTATAAATTGGGCAGCAATCTATGTTTTTTAATGCTGATTCTGATTATTAGTAATTAAGGACACAGATAATCTGATATTTGGGACCAATATTTATTTTCCATACATTTTGTGTTTGAAAACAGTCTGTTTGCTTCTTTTTAGCCAAACAGTCATGAATAACTTTAATACTAATGAAGATCTGGTGATGAAATTTGGACTAAATATACCCCAGTCTGTGTGAAACATCATGTGCTGAAAATGTCCAGCAGGCAGTTCTTTTCTCCTGATCAGGTGGTGATGTGGTTTGCATGGAGACAAGCTTTTTGGCTGTTGCATCTTCTGAATGGAGTTTGTTATCCAGTACATTCACACCATGAACACTTCCTCCTGTACTGTGCTCTGATGCATTAAACACGGATCGTTGCCCAATTCTCACATTGAAATAACCGACATCCTGTGCTGTGTCCACGAGGATAACTGAGGGCTTTAGTGTCTCACTGCAGTGACTGCAGTGACAGGCAACCAATGGATACGGCTGGACGGGCGCCGGCCTCCACTCCTACAGCCGCAGATATCGATCGTCAGAAAGTAACACCCATCTACACACACTGTAATCAGGCATGTCAGTCTTTTTCACACAGGCTGGGGTCCATTTAATCCAAATCATCACCATATCTTCATTAGTGTTAGATATTCATGATGGTTTGGGTAAAGAATGGCACACCGTGTATTAGAACATTGAACGTTAGACATAAAAAACCCGAAAAGCAAAGTTGATTCGATTTACTTGACATGTGGTTCACATTTCTACCAGTGCTGAGGGCTCGACATGGGGCCATTACTTTGTTCCTCAAACTCAACATTCATGAACCTCTCTTGCTGTCAGACTCCTGTATTTGTGCTCTTTTACTAATTCTGTTATATCTCCTGCTGTCTCTCTCTAAAGACCCCACACTCAACACACACCACAAGGTCTGGCGAAACACTGAGATAAAGTGACTGAACCGTAGATAGAGAGAGTAAGCAACAGAGAGAGAAAGAGAGCAAAAGAGGAGGGGGGTAGAGCTGACCCCATTATGCTCACCCAGCTGAACCTCTCTCTCACCTTATCGTATTAAAATGCGGCGAAGCCAGCCGACTTAATCAGCCGCTGTCAATCACAGAGCTGGTGGCACCGCGCCACCATGGAGCGTGCTCAGTTCGCAGACTGGCACCACCACCTTGCAGCTAATACAGGTTAGATAGAGTTTAAAGACCGTTCACACTGATCTCCAGGACAGAAGAGCGGCAGTATAATCCGCACCCAGGGTTAAATGTGTGTTTGAAGTGTTTCAATGATTTAGAAGATCTGTAGCGTGTTTGAATGCAATATGGAGCCGTCAGAGCTGAGTAACAGTGATGAGAGTCCTGTGTTAGCTGGGGTTCAGAGAAAATCTGACGTTTAAACCAATTAGTCTGCTTATTATTTCGAAGATGCTTTAAGCAACGTAAGTTATAAAATAGATGCTTAAAACCTAATGAAGAGTAAAGGACCAGGTAGAACCTTTCTTAGCTAATGTATAGTAAGAACTTAGAAGCCTTTAAAGACGTGGAATGTCTAGAAACATCAGGTGATGTTTATTACTGTAAGAGAGGTCAGTAAGGAAAGTTTAAAATATTCTGTGTATTCACTGCTGATTCCTCAAAAAGTCCCAACTTCCCAATGCGGTAGTAGCCAACTAACCCATCCCATCCACTAGGGGGCTCTCCCCATCACTTTGCACTGTCCCTGACTCTAGAAGGGTGAAGACGAGCTTCCTTGTCCGTTGCGTGTGATGCAGCCACCGCCTCTTTTCGAACTACCGCTTGATACACCATCACTGGGGAGCCAACGTGCTCGGAGGAAAGCGCAGGATTCCCAGCTCCGAATGGACCAATCAGCTGAGCCAGCGGACATTGCAATGTGAGTGATAGGGAGAGAGAGAGAGCGCCATCTACCCACCCAGAGAGAGCACTGCCAATTTTTGCTCTTTTGGGCCCCGGCTGTTGATGGACAGCATGACCGGGATTCAAACTCATGATCCTCTGGTCATAGTGTCAGCGTCTTAGCCTGCTGAGCCACTCGGTGCCAATGGCTGATTATTTAAACCTATTTTCATTGCGAGTTTTATGCTGGCAGCTGTAGTTTGATGTGACGTTTGGAGCACTGTGAGTTGCCTGTG
>BRDA01083790.1:0-12935 GCA_036984385.1 Crenuchus spilurus | reverse complement strand
CCTGCCTGCTGCCTAATAGAGGTTCTATTCCCAGCGTGGGACACCCTGATAGGTCACCCATCCATTCCACAGTTTTTATAGGTGAAAAGAGCTTTATGTGTTGCCTGCAGAACTGAAGAAAAAGGCCTAGTCTAACTTTATACTGCTTGTAGGAGAAACCTCAGCCCGCTTTATGCATCTGAATGGTTAGGCCCATCTAGACAAGTTTTTACTAATAAGTAGGACCCTACTAAAATTACTGGAATTGTTCCTTAATGAGGCTAGTTTCTCAAATATCAGACACATTTTATAAGAAAAGGGTTACAGTTGTTAAATAAAGCATTTTAATTGCATTGTATGCACGTTACGAGTGCAGTCCTGAACATCTTTCCAACTTTTTAAGTCATATAGTGCCTTCATCCAACCCAGTCTGCATTACTGTGATCTGTAGCCAGTTCGCCAACCAGTTGGGGGAAATCTTTCCAGCCTATAGCCTAGAGAAGGGATGTCAAATTCCAGTCCTGGAGGGCTGGATTCCTTCTGATCAAACACCTGATTCAACTCAGCAGGTAATGACCAGGTTTAATTGTAGTGTCAGAGGAGAGAAATCACCAAACTGCTGGACATCAGCCCTCTAGGACTGGTTCAACATCTCTCTCAGGACATCTATTAGCTACAATGTAGCATCACAATTCAATGAGGCACAGCTCACACAAACCCTGGAATGGTGCATTATTTTGGCTTTGGTATCATCACTCTTGGGTGCCCAGCTTGCCACATAAACAGTCTTATTGGGACGTCACAGATGCCACATGAACGTGTTTGTTGTATCTATAAATAAGCAAGCACACCAGTCAGATGTAGCAAAGAGTAAAACCATCATTATGCACAAAGGGTGTAAAATGACTGATGTCCAAAAGAGCATGATAATAGGGTACCGGGTGAAGCGTGGTGGTAGCACCTCAGAAACATCTAATCTTGTAGGACGTTCTATATCCGCCTTAGTAAAGGTGTACTGAGAATGGGCTTTGTACTCACGAGCCAGAATGTCAGAATGGAGTGGTAACTCTTGCAAGTGGTACGGAGCAATCATTGCACCACAATAGACCAGTTAACCTCTATAATGAACAAAGGAGCAACGAGGACAGTGTCAGGTATCACCATTGAGCGAATACTGTTTTGTCTGGGCCTGAAGTAAACCTATAGTTAAGGTGGTCATTATTCCGATATGATTGTTTATTTAAACTTACATGGCTACTTAAATCCAAACTATCAATTAACAACTACAAGCTGTTTTCATTACTTATCATCAATGTAAATTATGCTGAAATTTCGAATTTTTCTCATCAAATGGTCTATTACTCAAGAAAAGGCTTTGTAATATGAAAGAAAGGCAATTCTGAGTTTGTTGGTTGATTGGTTGGTTGGGCATTTGGTTGGTTGGTTGGGTGTTTGGTTGGTTGGTTGGTTGGTTGGTTGGGTGGTTGGTTGGATGGATGGGCGTTTGGTTGGTTGGGCGGTTGGGCATCTGGTTAATTGTGCAGTTGGTTAGTTGGTTGGGAGTTTGATTGGTTGGGCAGTTGGTTAGTTGGGCATTTTGTTGGTTGGTTGGTTATGCAGTTGATTGGGTGTTTGGTTGGTTGGGCAGTTGGTTGGTTAGTTGATTAGTTGGTTGTGGGGTTGGTTGTTTGATTGGTTGGGTAGTTGGTTGGGCGGTTGTTTGTTTATTTGGTTGGGCATTTGGTTGGTTGGTTAGTTGTGCAGTTTGTTGGTTGGGCAGTTGTTTGGGTAGTTGGTTGATTAGTTGGTTGGTTGGTTGGTTGGGTGTTTGGTTGGTTGGTTGGTTGGGTGTTTGGTTGGTTGGTTGGGTGTTTGGTTGGTTGAGTGGTTGGTTGGATGGATGGGCGTTTGTTTGGTTGGGCGGTTGGGCATCTGGTTAATTGTGCAGTTGGTTAGTTGGTTGGGAGTTTTATTGGTTGGGCAGTTGGTTAGTTGGGCATTTTGTTGGTTGGTTGGTTATGCAGTTGATTGGGTGTTTGGTTGGTTGGGCAGTTGGTTGGTTAGTTGATTAGTTGGTTGTGGGGTTGGTTGTTTGATTGGTTGGGTAGTTGGTTGGGCGGTTGTTTGTTTAGTTGGTTGGGCATTTGGTTGGTTGGTTAGTTGTGCAATTTGTTGGTTGGGCAGTTGTTTGGGTAGTTGGTTGATTAGTTGGTTGGTTGGGCATTTGGTTGGTTGGTTAGTTGTGCAGTTGGTTGGTTGGTTATGCAGTTGATTGGGTGTTTGGTTGGTTGGGCAGTTGGTTGGTTAGTTGATTAGTTGGTTGTGGGGTTGGTTGTTTGATTGGTTGGGTAGTTGGTTGGGCGGTTGTTTGTTTAGTTGGTTGGGTATTTGGTTGGTTGGTTAGTTGTGCAGTTTGTTGGTTGGGCAGTTGTTTGGGTAGTTGGTTGATTAGTTGGTTGGGTGGTGGGTTGTTTGGTTGGTTGGGCACTTGGTTGGGTGGGCAGGCCATATGTATGATCATATACAACACCATAATAAAGAAACACTTGAATTGTTATTTGATGTTTTGTAGGAGTATATTCTGGATGAGGTTCCTGAATTTTATTTCCACAACTTAAATGCATTCTCACACTTACCGTCTGCCATCTTGAAGGTCATTTAACACTCAGTTCTCAAAAGCTTTGAGAGAGTTGCCCCTTGAATCCTTGATTTGAAGTGAAGAACAGAGAGTGTACATAAATGTAGACTTTAGGCAAAACCATATCCAAATATATATTTAGATTGTTTTTGTTACAGACCAACAGCAAAGAGCCTCGCCCACATCAACAACAGAAGAAATGTCCTTTCAGTTAACATTATTCAGGCATGGTCATTGTAATTTTATGTGCAGTTTATTTCAGTAAACCACAATCTGTTGGTATTAGCGTAACAAAAATGCCAACAAAAAAGAGAAAGCACTCTATGTAGAATAATGTAGGGTTAGGAGTCTAGCCCAAGGACTATTATTGGTGTAGTGTGGTATTATTGCCTAAACTGGGGATCAAACCCTAGTCTGCCACGGGGGCTCAATGCTCTTAGCCATTAGACTACGCCATCCACATCCCCGTCTATCATGGTCTTTAAGGTTCATGTTACAGGTTCACTATGTTGTCTTTTCCAGGAGAAAGGAGCAGATTTGTGTTATAAAGTTGACTTTTTTAACAGTAAAATAAATGCCAAAGTCTGGAGCCGTTCATTATAACACAGTCTGATACTTTTCTCTGACTAAATGTTCTGAAGTTTCCATCAAGGTTCTACCCCTGACCCAGTACTGACCCAATCAGAGAAAACTCCCTTTCTCTATTTCAAAATCACCCACTGAAGCTGATACAACTTGCTGAACAGACCCTCAAGGACAGCGAGCTACACTGAGCGACGGGTGGCCACGGACGCTCAACAGGAATATGAATATGCCTGTCGATGTTTACCTTGAAACGTCAGGACCTTTAACACATCCCATAATATCTTCACACATTTAAGATATACAGTATACAAAAAAAGTCTTACAGTAATACCATAACAGACAGACAAATACTCATAAATACAGTAAAAAATATACTTTGATGTTATGGAAAAAAAGAAGTTATGTCCTTGTCTAGCTTGAAGCAAAGTTTGGTTCCAGATGTTCTCCTCGATGTTCTCCAGCTATTGCATGTATTGCATCATCAGCACACTTGATTTAACTTAACTGAAGTGTTGAGTAACCAGATCAGGTACTGGATGATGCCTTAAGGAGAGGTTTGGAAATGGTTAAGCCAACACGTTAGAACATCACTCTAGACTCATCTGTCCAGATAAATAACTTTTTGCACAAATGAAGCGTTTATGGAGGTTTGGAGGAAGTCACAGAGAAGCAGAAATGCAACTGTGGGTGTCTCTTTCTTTCTAGTGATGAATAATGGAGTTGGAGACTCTAGCCCATCATTGTCCACTGACATTAACGCTCAAAGCAGCAGATGCATCTGTGCCAGTAGAAGCAGACGGGGCGATGCAGGTGCAAATCCATCATTAGCCCAGGAGACAAACCGGAGGGAACAGGGCTATTGTGAGAGGGATAGAGGGATGGAGGCAGTCAAACAGAGATAGGAAATGGCACCAGAAGGGGGGAAAGTATTGATGGGAAGAGGTAGCTGGAACAGTGGGAGAGACGGAAGGATAGGTGATGAAAGAGAAGAAAAAGGAGGGAGAGGGATAGGTAGGGGAGAGAAAATGAACAATGGACAGAGGGTGAGGGAGGCTGACTGAGGGAGAGGGAGAGAGAGAGATGAAGGGAGGGAGTGAAGGATTGGCAGGGAGGGGATGGCATAGAGGCGTCAAGCTGTGAAAGTGAGTGCTGCCAAGGACTGTTAGCCCTGCTGATGTCATCGCAAGGTGAAGAGCGTCAGACTGCCAGCTCCCGCTGCCAGCCTCCCTGGGCTATTCTGATTGGCTGGAGAGGTAGGCGGGCGTCACAGGCCTGCCCTGCGTTTCAATTCAGACTCTGTGTGCTCACTTCTGACAGTGCATTTTTCTGAGATGCCATTTGTCCTAAATGGAGGTAACAGATTACATTACGTCACCATTCAGTTGTGTCTGAATTGTCTTTATTTAAACAACTAAGAAAGAACAACAAACACTACCCACATTTGACCTTCATCCTCATCCCATCCATGCAGTGAACACAAATGTGACCAGAGTGGTGGGCAGCCCCATCATTTGTGCAGTTGGATGTTAGGTGCCTCACTCAAAGGCACTTCAACCATGTCCTACTGCTTCAGGGGATCTATCCAATAACCTTTCAATCAAAGGTTCAAAGGTCAGGTTCACACTGCATGATTTTAGCCCAAATTTTCAAGTCATTGACAACCCCAGCATCTCAGTTCCAATGAACCCCTGGATCTGCAACATTTATCTAGTTGGGAAACACTAATTACTAAAAGCTGAACCAAACAAGAAAGTTTTCAACATAGACCTAACGTTTGAGACTGTGGCTGAGTCTTGGACATTGTCTGGAAAGTTTTTCCAGAGTCGAGGGGCTGTATAAGAAAAGGCTCTTCCCACTGCTAATCTTTCCTGAATTCAAGGGTGGCCTCCAAAATCGCCCAAACTCAATCTGTTTATCTGTGGGATGTTCTTTAACAGCAATTTCAATCCACAGTGGCTCTACCTCACAGCTTACCTGACTTCATGTACCTACTGCTAATGTATTGATGCCAGATACCACAGAGCACCTTCAGAAGACTTGTAAAGTCCATTCATGTTCATGGGTTAGAAATGTTTAGTACAGGACCAATGCTATTTTAACATGCAGAAGGCAAATAATCCCCAATTATGATTCCCTAAAACCACTACTATAGTGAACAGAAATGACTGGAATCACTATACCCTACAATGGAAAGGCAAGAACATTATATGGTAACAGTAAATACAGGTTCCCAAATAGGAATCCTTACATTGCAATATGAATATCAGTTTATAGACACTATTGCAGAGGATAGAAATTGTCCCCAGTCATGATTCCCATTGGAAAATCAAGAACACTGTATAGAATGTATCATAGGGAACAGGAATTGCCTCCCCTTTGTATTGGAAATCAGGAACACCACACTGAATAATATGGAAAACAGACTTTTTCCTAATCATTAGTCCTACTGTCAAGTCAAGCCAAGTGAGACTTTGTTGAAATTTCATGTAAATACAAGTACACAGCAAATGAAGCATCATTCCTCCAAGAACATTTAAAATGTAAAGTCCAGCTGGCATTTTCAACGGATGGAAAAAGATGTGGGGAAAATACATGCAGAATAGTTTCTGTTCCAGTGGATTTATTGTGTGAACACTGCATGGATTTGATTGTTATTCTGCATGAGTTCTCAGAGATGTTGCACTAGTTTTCATACCATCAACCCAGTGCAAGATAGTTATTCTTTGTTCTGTTGTGGTGCACTGTTGGATTGTAAGCATTCCTGGGTGTTCTATATCAGTGCCTCCCAAAACAGCAGACTATATGGTAAACATGGCCTCATTTTAGAACCTACAGCTTGCTCTGGAAGTGACTCGGGTGCATCGGAAAGATGTCGGGCAAAAATCGACAAAGTCGGCAACTTTCATGCGAAGTCATCGTTGATGCCTAAGCTACGTGTGGGACCATGTGCACAAGTGTGAGTGCTTGAGTGCACACTCATGCCAGCGCCCTCTGCTAAGAGCTCACTATGCTATTAACCATGTCACACAGCTTTATGTCTCTCTTTCATCTCTCTTGATGTGCTCGTTACCTGCAGTGGCAGGCGAGTGATAGCAATCAGCCTATCCATCAATCCTCTCTGCCCAGCATCTCTGCGGCCTGCTTTCCCATCCTCAGCAGCCGTGCAATGCTCCAATCAAGGCTGTGCTCACTCACCGCATGCTTACTCCACCTCCGAAACAATTAGAAACTTCTTTTTCCTCTCCATCCAAACCTCCCTGCTTCCATGCGAGGAAGTTAATTCGGCATTTCTGCAGGGATGGGAGTAATTAAAGTTCGGTACACCAGGCAAGATGGTGGAGTTGATTGATCTGGGCATGCCAAGCCCAGACTTATTCATTCGTCTGTCTTCGTCGACTTGAGTGCTCTGACCTCGGAGTTGCTCCTTCATTACCATATAAAGCAGATTTTCCTCAAATCTTGAAGGAATGCTGCTCTGGCGAAGAGAAGAGAGAGGACGGAGGAAAGGAAAGAGCATTATAAGCGACCACCCTTCAACCCAGACCACCTCAGACTGCAAACTGAATCATGTTCTTATCAGATGTAATGACCTCTCAGATAGCTTGGCGCCGTCTAATACGTTGTGCCAACCGAAGCCGGCTGGATTTCATTTTTCCTGCCACTCCGCATGAGCTGTCATTCAAACGTCTAGCCTGTGGGAATCTTAATCACCTTAAAGCGTAAATTTAACAGCTTTCTAGTCAAAGCATTAATTGCTTCATGGAGCAACGAAGCTGTCACTGCCTTGATTTCTGGCTATTTTTTTAATCTTTACTTTTTTATTTAAAAACAGACCGCACCCTTCATGCCCTCTAGACACGGTGTACCGTTGGGACTGTCACAAAAGTCAACTTTAATAACAAATAATAATTAGATTAAATCTCTGAAATCTCTGTTTCTTTACCTGAAAGATTGTGTTGTTCCTCCTCAAAGCATTGATCAGGTCTGTTTTGCATATATTTGTGTGCAGCTCTAGAAGGTAGTTTTGGAACTAACGTCAAAAAGACTCTAGACCTGCTGCTGACATTGCTTCACGAACTAAATCAAATAAAAAATCTGAAGTATTTTTTCCTCTTTCCTTTTCTTCTGGCAGCGGGTGCCGAGAACAAAATGGGCTGGGCTTTTGGATTGGGTCTGGAGAGGCTCGCTATGGTTCTTTTTGGCATCCCGGACATCCGTCTCTTCTGGAGCCAGGACGAGCGCTTCCTCAAGCAGTTCCATCTGCCCAACATCTACAACCCGGTAACCTTTCAGGTATGGTCACCTACAACTGGTCATTCACAATGTGATTAATGTTCTAGAGTGTTCGCAATCCTCTAGAATATTCTTATGCATTGCCACTGGATCTAGAGCAGCTCTAGAATGTCCTTTTTCATTTACCGTGACCTAGAATATTGTCCCTTATCCACACTGCTCTAGAATGTTTTTTTTTTTCTTTCATTCACAGGACTCTAGAATGTTCTCCCTCATTAACACTGCTCTAGAATGTTTTTCCTCATTCACACTGCCTTAGAATGTTTTTCCTCATTCACAGAGCTCTAGAATGTTTTTCCTCATTCACAGAGCTCTAGAATGTTTTTCCTCATTCTCACTGCTCTACAATGTTTTTCCTCATTGACACTGCCTTAGAATGTTTTTCCTCATTCACAGGGCTCTAGAATGTTTTTCCTCATTTACACTGCTCTACAGTGTTTTTTCTCATTCATAGTGCTCTAGAATGTTTTCCTCATTCACAGGGCTCTAGAATGTTTTCCTCATTCACAGGGCTCTAGAATGTTTTCCTCATTCACAGGACTCTAGAATGTTTTCCTCATTCACAGGACTCTAGAATGTTTTTCCTCATTCACACTGCCCTAAAATATTTTTCCTCTTTCACACTGCCCTAAAATGTTTTTCCTCTTTCACAGGGCTCTTGAATGTTTTTCGTCATTCACAGGGCTCTAGAATGTTTTTTCCCAATTCACAGGGCTCTAGAAAGTTTTTCCCAATTCACAGGGCTCTAGAATGTTTTTCCTTGTCCGCAGGGCTCTAGAATGGTTTTTGTCATTCACAGGGCTCTAGAATGTTTTTCCCAATTCACAGGGCTCTAGAATGTTTTTCCCAATTCACAGGGCTCTAGAATGTTTTTCCCAATTCACAGGGCTCTAGAATGTTCTCCCTGAAGATCTCACTGGTATAACAAGATGAAAACCACACTTGCTTCTTGATGTTTGTTGGGTTTACTAGGTCAGTATACTCCAGGCTTTGGGCTTTCAATACCATTTAAACACTGAGAGGAACAAGTGGAAGAGTCCAAAGCTGACCTGCTTAGCAGCCAAACTGTAAACCATTCCCAGTGTGCCCACAGAATGAGTTGCTTACAATTATCCAAATCTGTTCAGTGTCTGATGGGTAGCTTAATGAGTTTGTGTAGTATAATATTTATCCTGTCACCTTTTATTACTCTGTCTTGGAACATTTTGGGGCAAAAGGAAACAGTTGAGGGTTAGGTGCCTTTTCTTCCTGTTTCAGGGCATCAAACCGGTGACCTTTCAGCCTTAAATCTACTTCTCTAACCTTTAGGACCCATGCTAATTAAACTGTGTGTTATTTACAGCATCCGCATCGCACCAGCACAAATAAATGTAGACAGTGGACACCATAAATGATGCAGTTGATGGGCTACATTTAAGCTAAGCATCCTGTAAATGTCATTATTTTGGCTTAAACGTTGCGTTAAATGCGACGCGTGCCGTGCAGCAGTGTTTGGTAAAAAAAAAGCCGGGTCTCATCTGGCCTGACTCATCTCAAGTTCATATGCATCCATTTCCCATCTCCTCTAAAAAGACCTTATTCCTGCTCTGCCAAAGCCTGCTGATAGCCGCTCTAATGCCTGCAGTGCTAGTGTGGTCATTTGTATTCTGCCTCACACGCCTGTTCAGAGCTTCCCTCATTTTTGATGTTTTTCCTTCCACCATTATTCCTGAGGTCAAGCGAACACCCCGCACGCACATTAGCCTGCAGGGTCAGGTGTGGGCGCTTAGGAGGAAGCATTATAGGCCAATGTATTGGTCTGGAATTCATCCTGTGATGTGTCTCAGCTTCCTGCGGACGTTTTGAAGACTTCCTTTAGGGATAATGAATCGGATGTCCTTTATGGGATAAACGGTTTGATAATGCATACAGTTCTTAGCTAAAGGCCAGCAAAAAGTCACCATATAACTGGTCTTTGCTCTATATCAGCTAATCTGCATTGCAGTAGGTGAGCATGTAGTACAAGTGCTAAGTAGATAGCAGTAGACAGCTGTTTTTATCTTTTTTATATCTTTATGATCATTCTGAAAGAGTAGTTTGACAGTTCTCCTACATTTTTGCCTAATAGAGTTGATTAGACATGTCTGATGTCTGAGATTACTTTCTTTTTGCAGTAGAACTAATGGGGACAAACTAGGTGAACATGTAGTAGTTCTAAGTAGATACAGTAGCAGTAGACAGCTGCTTTTATTTTGAAATAGCAGTTTGGCAGCAAATCATATTTGACAGTTTTCCTACATTTGTTTCCTAATATAGTTGAATAGACATGTAATGACCTTTTTGCACTGGAGATAATGAGGACAAAACTGGGACATTTTAAAACTAGGCGAGCATGTAGTAGAAGTGGTTAGTAAATAGCAGTAGACAGCTGTTGTTGTTTTTTTTTTTTTTTTAATCTTTATTATCGCTTTGAAGTTGTAGTTTGACATTTTTTTCTCCTTACATATTTTTGCCTAATGTAGTTGATTAGACATGTCTGATGTCAGAAATGAACTAATGTAACTACAGTTAGTGGAAGCTTGTAATGAAGTGACCAGATGAACTGTTTTAATGAAACAAGTTTTTAATGAAAACTGACATTTCCTTTTTTTTTTTGCTAATATATCATTACAATACCCCATGTTAAAAAGGAGCACAGTCTCAAATTTATATATTTTGATCATGGTAACTGTACTGTGAAGGCTGACTGTTACAATTGGGTCCTGATTATGTACCTTTTGCACAGTGCATCTGAAAGTCATACAGTGTTTTGTATATTGCGTAGTAACCTGTATGCCTATACAATCAGCCTACCTGTCATTTGATAGTGTTTCAAGTCCTGTATCCCCACCCATGCTTAACCCCTGAGTTACCATTTGTCTTGAAAATATATTTGTGGTGATGTTGTGGACTTGATGTTAGCTTCTGATTGAGTTCAGTGTTCCCTAAAACTAGGCGAGCATATAGTAGAAGATATATATAGTTGCTAAAAGCAAGCACAATGTGCGATGTATGCACATCTGCTTTGCTGTCAGATCTTTTTTAGGACTTTCTGATGTGTTTTTGATTCACATTTAAAAACTGGGACATCTCCGGCCACCAAAAAAGGGGACTACCACTGGAAAACCGGAACTTTTGGTCATCATAGCTTAGACTTGCTTATCTGTACATTAATCTTTTTATTAATAATTATTATACTATTTACTTCAATTTCATTTTATTATTATTTTTGTCTTTACTAAAATAAATTTATATGTAATAATGTATGTATACTGTTGGCTATGAAGGTAGAAATATAATATTTGCAACAGGCACAAGAAACAAATCAAAGACAAAGTATAGAAATGGAATTTTATTTTGTCAAAATACTGAACTGTCAGCAGCAACAACGAAATACATTATATTTTTTCTGTAATGACACAAATGACATGATTATCATACATTTTCATATTATTACATATTATACAGTGAATGTTGGAAAACAACAAATAAAAAGAATCAGAAGAGACCTCATACATTTCATGTAACTGAGTGTTTCATGGCTTTCCATGGTGCTTTTATTACAAATAAAAAATACAAAAGCAATATAGATTTACAAACAATATTATTTTATATTTTATAAAATAAAATAAAATTTATAATATTACATACAGAGTATGTACAAGCATTGACAGTCTCCACTGAAATTACATTTTATTTTAAATTACAACAATGAAATACAGTTTATTTTTTCTGTAATGACACAAATGTCATAATTATCATACATTTTCATATTATTACATATTATACAGTGAATGTCGAAGAACACAAAAAAGCAGAACCAGAAGAGTTCCTGGGTGTTTCATGGCTGGCTGGATGGAATCCCAGCAATCATTTACATAAGAACAGTTGGTAGCTGATGACCCATCAGAGGGAGGGGGGAACAAGAATCTCAAAAAACCTGAGAATGCTAGTGTTAAGGTTGAGAATGTATCATTTTTAATGGTTTGTCCATGTGATGTGTTCTCCGATCAGGCTTCCATCACCTTAACTGTCAGCTTGAACCCTTGCTTTACAGATACATAACCCCTTGTTGGTGTTTTCCCATCTCTTCCCTTGTTAAGGAGGTGCAGAGCTGATGCCTGAGCTTTATCTATAATGTATGAGTGTGGACTGGCAGCCTTCTGCTTTCCAACACCAGCAGGGTCAAAGAGTTCAAGCTTGCTCTTCAGCCTTCAACCTACTCTATTATGCCCCTTTCACACCCAGCAACTTTAACTATGGACTTTCTCACAGTGTTTTAATATATACATGGACTGCTGGTGGAGGTCGAGGGAAATATGGCTGCTCAAGTTGTTTGTTCGAGCAGAGCTGCGCTGTACAAACATTACTCTTGAAAGGCAACAGCAGGTCATGTCATATGAAAGTGAGCTTACCTTACTGACCCTCTGCTTAAGCTTTCAGCTGTGTTTCTATGTCTTAAGCAGTGGCGGCTGGCCAATAGAGGGCGCTGTGGTACAGATAGTTTTTTATTTTCATTTTTAAAATAATCAATATCTACATATTTTAAGACTGTTTGTGATAAATATGCACAAGAACATATAATATAGGAAATATTGTGGGAGAAATTAGCTTCTTGGTTCATTCTGTCTCTCCTGAATGGCAACAGAAATATCCCCCAGTCAGAGAAGCAGCAGCCAATCACTGACCCTCTGACACAAGATACAGCAGAAATTTAACCAATCAGCATCCTCCAATCTGTTGCTTAAAGAGCTTTGTTTATCTCCCCCAGCAGATTCGGTCAGTGGTTTTAGGGATGTTGATGTTCTTAATGTAACACATGTTTTTATTAACATATTGTAAATGTTTATGAACCAGACTCAGTTGGTATCTTTGCATGTAATGACAGTTTTCATTCATTATAATGGTTGTGGGAACTGAATACAACCCAGTTTTACTTACAACCAGTTGACACTGATCTAAAGGTACTTCGGGAAGCAGTTGTTTTTTAATCCAATGTTTACAGTTTTCTCCATCATACGATGTGTCTGATATCTGATTAACAGTTTGGATCTTCAAGCAAAAATGTCACCAAATACATTCAGAAATGAGTAGCACTGTTAAAATAGGCATTATATTGTCTCTTGTGCTGTATTTACATGTTGGCAGACCTGTAAACAACTGACAACTGAATGTGAATACAGAGTCATTTCCCTTTTAGTACAGCATTAATAATATAAGACTTTACATGGAATTAATTAATGTAGGAATAATAAATTGTATAAATGTGATGCAGGTTGAGAATGAATAGAATATTTATAATACACGTTTATTGTATTACAGTAAAATAATATTTATATTTTCTGCACCTGAGAAGTGATTTTGGAGAGATTTAAATATGAAACATTGACCTGAAGTCCTGGAGCCAAGGAGAGAGAGACAG